>JAODAL010039506.1:0-37934 GCA_025379985.1 Phyllomedusa bahiana | reverse complement strand
TTTTAGTGAGAGCGATTGCGTCAACTATCGCATCGGGTCGAAGTCGATATCATCAATTTCACCCCGTACCCGATATCGATAATGATTACGCCGTGACCTTTAAAAGTTATGAAAAGGGGAACAACACCTTCATTCTTACACCCACACAGGGCTGGAGAAGCTGGAATTAACATCCCTAACAGTAAAATGGATATGTGCTACATCTTAGGCAACACACTTAGGTTATAATAGTCACAGAAAAAAAGTCACAGACCATACACTATCCCTGTCTTGTACCACAGCATGACCCTTAAACCTGCATCACCCACAAATTAAAAAGTGCCAGAAGGCAGTATGATTTGAACCATCATTTTACTTGAACTGAACATTGACTATCCCTGTCCTGGAACGCAGCATGACCCTTAAAACTGTCTGACCCACAGATTAAAAAGTGCTGGAAACAGGAGTCTTTCAACCACCATTTTTAGGATGGAATCCCACCACGTTTTTGTTTCTCTTTTTTTAATTGTACTAAATGGGTTTTTCACTACAGGGATTTCTAGCTATGTTAAAGATCTTGCAAACATAAGTCATTTTGCAATATGTGTCCATTAACAGTGTCCTACCTATTCCTATTTTTGACCCTTGAGCCACTCTTGACAATTGTGAAGAACAAATGTCTGTTAGAAACCACATTTATTACAATAGGACCTGTAGTATAAGCTGCATTTCACAGCAACATGCCCCAAAAATTCAAAACATGACCCTTGAGCCACTCTTGACAATTGTGAAGAACAAATGTCTGTTAGAAACCACATTTATTACAATAGGACCTGTAGTATAGCTGCATTTCACAGCCACATGTCCCCAAAAATTCAAAACATGACCATTGAGCCACTCTTGACAATTGTGAAGAACAAATGTCTGTTAGAAACCACATTTTTTAGAATAGGACCTGTAGTATTGCTGCATTTCACAGCAACATTGTAACGGTGCGGCGCCAATGGACGTATGCCGAGGCGCCGACCGCCGACATCCGGGTGTGGATCCTCTGTGATCACCGCAGGCGAGGTGGTAGCTGGAGGACCACGCCAGGGAGTGGAGTCTAAGGGGCCCCTGGTCTCGCCAGAGCCCGCCGCAAAGCGGGATGGACTTGCTGCGGGACCCCAGGTCCCCTCCCCCTGACGTGGCTACCTGCAGTGACAGCCGGGTTCAAGACAGGAATCCAGGCGGTGGAGTACAGGAACACAGGAAAAAGCAAAGCAGCAAAAATGATCGAAAAACGTACACAATGCACCACTGGATACGGCAGGAACTGGACGGGAAACACATCAGGTACAGACCAGGAAAAACGCAGGAACAGGAGAGCACATACAGGACAGGAACACGGAAAGGATACAGGAGACACAGACACAACGGAACGGCCCGGCCAGGAGCTCAGATGACCAAGACACTGGACCAGCATCTCAGGGTTAAAGGCTCCAACAGCAGACCTGAGATGTGGCGGGACCCTCAAGATGGGAAGAAGCTGGACACAGGAATAGACTGCATTGAACTGACCCATAGTAGAGACAAGAACTTCCTCTTATAGCCAGTGGTCAGGGGTGAAGAGGAAGGTGCACAGAACAGGAAACTATAAATAGGCAGGAAAGCTGCCGCGCAACACCGCCCCTTAGGAGGCACAGTGCACAGACGGGACCCAGGAAGCAAAAAGACTGGACAGGACGGCAATTTACATACAGAACACGGGCTGCGGGACCCCTGCACAGGGAGCCCCACAAGACATGGCGGGTCACGGACAGGCCGACGGTCCAAGGAAAGGGACCGCGGCATGAACCGTGACAGTACCCCCCCCCCTCAAAGCCCCTCCTCGCCCTCCACATCCCAGAATGGGCATTCCACATAGGCCGGGGGCCCGCAACTTCAACGGGGGCAACCCCAAAACCAAGTACAGGCTGTATAAAAGCCGGTATAGGGCAATCCTAGAATCGGAGGTGGAGGGTAGGAACAAGAGGGGCACTAGGCAAAATGGGAGGGAACCCAGGGCGGGCAGTCAGCCACAAGGGGACTCAGAAGGCTCAGAGTGGGACCGTAAGCCACGGGGACTCAGAAGGCTCGGGGCGGGACCGTAAGCCACGGGGAATCAAAGGCTCAGGGCGGGACCGTAAGCCACGGGACTCGAAGGCTCGGGCGGGACCGTAAGCCACGGGGACTCAGAAGGATCAGGGCGGGACCGTAAGCCAAGGGGACTCAGAAGCTCAGGGCGGGACCTAAGCCACGGGGATCAGAAGGCCCCAGGGCGGGACCGTAAAGCCACGGGGACTCAGAAGGGTCAGGGCGGGACCATGAGCTAGGCCAAAAGTAAGCTCTGGGCTGGACCATGAGCTAGGCCAAACGTAAGCTCTGGGCGGGACCATGAGCAGCCAAACGTAAGCTCTGGCGGGGCCATGAGCTAGGCCAAACGTAAGCTCTGGGCTGGACCATGAGCTAGGCCAAACGTAAGCTCTGGGCTGGACCATGAGCTAGGGGCCCAAAAGTAAGCTCTGGGCTGGACCATGAGCTAGGCCAAACGTAAGCTCTGGGCTGGACCATGAGCTAGGGCAAACGTAAGCTCTGGGGGTGGACCATGAGCTAGGCCAAACTAACTCTGGCTGGACCATGAAACTAGGCCAAACGTAAGCTCTGGGCTGGACCATGACTAGGGCCCAAACGTAAGCTCTGGGCTGGACCATGAGCTAGGCCAAACGTAAGCTCTGGGGTGGACCATAGCTAGGCCAAACGGGAAGCTCCCGGGCTGGACCATGAGCTAGGCCAAACGTAAGCTCTGGGCTGGACCCATGAGCTAGGCCAAACCGTAAGCTCTGGGCTGGACCATGAGGCTAGGCCCACGGGTGCAGACACTCTAGACGAGGGCAGGGGCACCCCGGCGGGATTCATGGTCAGTTCATACTGAAAAGGTGCGGCCCGTGGACGTATGCCGAGGCGCCGACCACCGACATCCGGGTGTGGATCCTCTGTGAATCACCGCAGGCGAGGTGGTAAACTGAGGACCCCCGCCAGGGAGTGGAGGGCTAAGGGGCCCCTGGGGCTTCGCCAGAGCCCGCCGCAAAGCGGGATGGACTTGGCTGCGGGACCCCCCCGGTCACTACCCCTGACGTGGCTACCTGCGGTGACAGCCGGGTGCAAGACAGGAATCCAGGGGGTGGGGTACAGGAACACAGGAACATGCACAGCAGGATACAGGGGGGTTAAAAAGTACACATAGCACCACAGGATAAAGGCAGGAACTGGACGGAAACACATCAGGTACAGACCAGGGAACACGGCAGGGAAAAGGAGACACATACAGGACAGGAACACGGGAGGATACAGGAGACCAGACACAACGGAAAGGACGGCCAGGAGCCAGATGACCAAGACACTGGACCAGCATCTCAGGGGTTAAAGGCTCCAACACAGACCTAGATTGCTGGCAGAGCTCAAGATGGGAAGCAGCTGGACACAGCAACAGACTGCAATGAAAATGACCCAGAGTAGAGCCAGAGGTCAGGGGTGAAGAAGGAAGGTGCACAGAACGGAAACTATAAATAGGCAGGAAGCTGCCGCGCGCCACGCCTTAGAGGCACAGTGCACAGACAGGACCCAGGAAGCAACAAGACTGGACAGGACAGGCAAGTACATAGCAAAAACACAGGCTGCTGGGACCCCTGCACAGGGGGCCCCAGCAGAGACATGGCAGCACGGACAGGGCCCACGGGCCAAGGCAGGGACCGGGGGCATGAACCGTGACAAACCTTCCCCAAAAAATTATAAAAATGACTTCTCAGCCACTGTTAAAAATTGTGAGAGAAATGGCACTTAGAAGCCAAATTTCTGTTCTAAAGGACCATGATTATAGCTGTATCTCATAGCACCATGACCCCAAACCCTTGACAATGCGAAAAAATTCTAAAGATAAAAATGAGTAAAATGCAATACGTTTTTTTCATGAAACCTTGTGTCTTTTAAAGTCTCCTCACCGCAAAACCAGCAAAATGAACTTTTGGGGAAATGAGGGAATAAAAAATTTTTTTCAAGATGACCATTTCTTTTTGGGAAAAGGAATGTGAAGTAGAAACCCGGCAACTAATCGGTGACCTCGGCAATTGGGGCCACAACATCATCAAGATCCATGCCTGATTCATCTTGATGAAAGTCAAGCGATCAACATTATTGTGGAAAGCCAGATGCGTTTGTCTGTTATGACTCTCAGAGGTGCTGAAGGTCCGCTCAGATATGACGATGGCTGATGGGCAGTATACAACACCTCTATGGTGGGGCGCGATTGCGAACTTGGGACTTTCATCCATTTTGGATCCCAGAAGTCGGTCTGGTACCGGTACTCATTCCAAAAAACATCGGTGTTGAGACGCAGATAGTAGGTGCACCATGATCTTATGCCGGGTCTCTGTTGGGTTTGTATGTGTGCTCTGAATTACATGCATTGGTTTGAGTGGTTAAATAAACGATTGCAGAGGTCACCATTAGGCTTCTGCCACATGCCTGCTGCCGCTTTGGCTACTTGGTCTCTACTGCCATCTCGTGCTGACGTTTGTTACACCGTGACTTTTGATAACGTGAAGCAGACGCAACTGAGTCTACCAGTTTGATCAATTAACACGGGCTTCATTTTCCTGCATTTTTACTTTTATTTGGGTGGGTGGAAGGAAAGTGTGGAGTTTGCTTTTTACGAGGATCGAGCGAGGGTGGCCACCAGTAACTGTTGTTCAGTTTGTGGCCTTTAATGCGAGGATCATGTTGGAGGAAATGGGAGATCCAAGCACTCATGTGAGAGATGAGCCTTGATTTCCCAAAGCCTTGGGGCGAGGGGCACTAGCAAAATGATTTCCTCATCTTCCCTCCTCCGCCTCAAATGGTTCCGTGCCAAACCTCTTTCCAAGGCTGGGACGTCTGTAACGTCGGTGTCCTGGAATAACTCCTCACCTCCGCGTCCTCCGGACAGCTTAACACAGCCCTGATTGCCTCAGATGATGCACCATGAGAGACGAGCGCCACCACTTGCACTAGCTCCGGAGCCCCAACCAATGCCTAATGAAGACCGATATAAAATTGTGAAACTGTCGGGCCTTCTGGATTCGATGTAGAGAAAGGCTCTGTGTCGGCATCTGTGTCCGTCTCCTCCTCCGTCGCTGCTGGAACCTGATGTTTCAGAGGGTTCAACGATCGTTCCAGAACTAAGAACACCCAAGCACAATGCTCCAGTGACTGACAAGGGTATTGTCGCCACTGACCATTTTGGGTGGCTTCTCAAACTGGCAATGATAGATTGATAGTCGCTCTTTACCAGTATTTGTTATTTTTTTGTTTATTTTATATGTCCACCATGTCCCCCCACAAAATAACCTCCAGTCCTCCCCCACCCCCCCCCCCCCCCCCCCCCCCCCCCACTCAAACCACCACCCCCCCCCCCCCCCCCTCCACTAGTTATCCCCCCCCCGCACCCCCCCCCCCGTGCTCGCCGTCACTCGGCCTGGTGTCACGTCCCCGTGATCTGCGTCATCTTGGCCACATCCTGCGCCACTGCCCCCCCCCTGCACATTCCGCTAGAGCATGCTGGAGGGTTGGAATTCATGCGTGTTGCCACGAATCAATGAGACGGTTGACGGGGAGGCTGAGTTGACGCTACAACGCAGCCAGGCAGGGATGAAGCAACGGTGCGAACGGCTGGAAGTGTGAGCTCAGGAGCTCGAGCCTTCCTCAGCATCATGTCAGACGGAGGTAGCGCTTTAGAAATTTGTGGACGACAAGGTTATTGACATTTTCCATGGCATGGGATTGTGGTCCAGCTAACAATCTTAAGGGGGCCAGACTAATTTCGACCGTTATACGCACACAACACTTGGATCGCACAAGGTTCGGGTCAACCAGCCAGCGGTCGGTCTCGTTACGAAAGAGCCGTCCACATCTTCTGACCTGTGTGTTGACGGTCTCCATGATTCATTCAACACGGTGGTTTCTCTGGGGCACGTGAATGCCACCAGAGGACCTTGGGAGAAAGAACCCCGCACCAATCCCTGCAGGTTATGAAGAGCGTGCGCGAGCTGAGAGCGGTACCATTACACAGAGACATCCACCCAGCTCACCAGTGAGCTGTCTCAGGAGATTTAGCAGCATGGGCATGTGCTTACTAGATCCATGTGTCGGTGGTCAGATGGACTTTGCCGGTCACAGATGCAGACAACGCGCTTCAAATCTTAGATAACACTTGTTGGTAAGGGCAGGACGGCTTTTCTGGAAAAGATAATGCATGCTCGGCATCATCGGTATTGGGGGCAGGCAAAGGGCATTGACGTGGAGTTGGCAAGCATATGTGTCCACCTGACGGAAAGGCAACATTTCAAGACCAAAAGCCTGGCAATGCCGAACATTCAGGCTTTAGGGCTTTGGAATGGGGGATTTGGGTTTTAATGTTGTTTCTTCTGCTCCCAAAAACTGGTAGGACAGGAAGGCTGGCTGCTAGACTCGGCCGCTGTAGGAGTTGCTGGTCATCAAAATGGTGGAAGGAGAAGGGTAGGGATCGGTCTTGGTTGCGCAGGTGGTACTCGGGCGTCGGTGGAGCTGAAGCGGAGGCTGTATCCCTGATCTTGACTCTGAGAGGACATGGGGCAGCTGAGGATCTATTGGTGGTGGCGAGTGGAGTAGGAGTCAGAGACAAGTGGGTGTTTGACAGTGGTTGAAGCCTGGCATCGATGTGGCCTTTTTTGGTCAAGTTGTTCCCTCCATTTCATTCTCTTGCATTCGGTGCATGTGACTAGAAATGTTTTTGTTTGGTGGTGGTTAAATCACCTAAGTTCCTTGCGTCTACTGATGCGTTTTAAGGCCAAAGGGCGGCATGTGATGTGGACTTCGCTGGGTGAATCAGACGCTTGCTCATAAAAGGCCCAGGCTTAAGAGGTCCGGTTCTTTTCGACGGCGGTAAGGAGAGGAGCAGTGTTTCCACTGATCGTGGCTGGCGGAATAATCTCAGCACGGGACTTGTTGCTACCGCCTCTACCTTTTTGAGGCAGAAGAAGACGTACTGACACTTATCCATCGTTTCCTCTCGTTCAAGTGATGGAATCGCTCACAGCAAATTCTGCTGAAAGACCAAAGTTGGAGCGTAACGGTGTCATTCATCCTCATCATCAACACAGCGTGACTTCTCGTCCTGACTATTCTTGCATCTGGAGCTGTGGGCTACAAGCAACAGCACTGCAAGGCTGTTGCCGACCTCCCGGGATTTTTGCGATTGACTGGCTTCCTTTCTCCTCCTCTGATGGCATTCAGTAACTGGGATCAAGAACAAGACAAATAACATCCTCTTTGGCCTCATGATCTTTTAACATGCTTCTGACCCCCCCAACAGCATTTTTCATCAAATATGTCTTCTGAAAAATGGATTATTCCACTGTGGTGGGTACACGAGTTGACATTTGGGCTGCCTTCGCTTCATTGTTGGACGGATTGCGTGACGTTGATGATGATGGACATTTGTGCAGTGACTAGGGAGGGGACTGAGGAGGTAAGATTGCTGGAGGCAGGTTGCATTAACCACTGAAGAACAGGATTGGAAACGCTGTTCGCTACTGAGATTCACATGGCCTGACCCAGCGATGACAGGCCTGACGGTCCTGCAAACGTCGATCAGCTGACTTGTGTGTTAGTCGCAGCACTGGAAGGTGCACCATTCTCTCGTTCTCTACTCCATGTCCTAAACCCTCTTTGCTAACTTACCACGTGGCATTTCGCTCCCTGTTCAGAAAGATAAAAATTTTAAGATGGTATTTAGAGTTTTTGACTGTATCTTATTTAAAAGAGGCACATCACAGCTATTATTAAATCCTCTAATTTCACTACAGCTAACTAGGGATGAAACTGAAATGGTTATAGCGAGATACTGTGAAATGCGGTCTGGTGAAGAAAACCGTAAGACTTAATAGACAAAGTCAAAACAGGTTCTTCCTTCATCCCAGGGGAATTTACAACTGCCTAGTAGGACTAGGAATTGATAGTTTTCAACAATATTTTCATACAAGGGCGCTATCTGCGCCAAACTGGATCCAACTGAGCACAAATAAAACTATTCGATAGTTACACCAGGATGAGAAATTGCGTTTTTTTTGCAGCAATGGACAAAACGAGAACAGTTGCTCAGAACAATTTTTTCTTTCAGAAATTGTCGTACATCGTGGCTATTTGAAAAAAACTGGGAGCGGTGCGATCCAAAGTTGCAATACAGCTATTTAAATGTTATAACGGATATAAATAAAATATGGTTTTTGCACCTATGAAATTAAACAGCAGTTACACAAAATTTCTCTATTAAATTTAAGTACAAGGTGGCTCTTTGAACAAAACTGGGACACCAAAGTGAAAAACTGCTACTTAAATGTTTTATGGATAATAAAAGGTGGTTTGCACCTTTGAAATACTCCTGCAATCTAGTAGGCAAATTTCTGTATACCTAATATAAGTACAAGATGGGGTCTATTCTGTTGAACAAAATTCGGGCTGCGCCAAAAGTGAAAATCACCTAAATTAAAATGTGTACGGATAATAAAAAGGTGGGTCTTGCCACCTTATGAAATACACTGCAATTACTAGCAAATTTCTGTATCTAATAAAGTACAAGATGGGTCTTTGAACAAACAAATTCTGCGCCAGTGTAAAAATACTAATTAAAATGTTGTACGGGGTTATAAGAGGTGGGTTTTGCACCTATGAAATACTACACCTGCAATTACTAGCAAATTTCGGTATCTAATATAAGTTAAGATGGGTATTTGAACACAAAACTGGGCTGCGCCAAAGTGGATAAACACTATTAAAATGTTGTACGGTTAATTAAAGGTAGGTTTTGCACCTTTGACATCACACCTGACATTTACTAGCAAATTTCTGTATCCTTAATATTTAGTACAAATTGGCTTTGATCAAACTGGGCAGCGCCAAAGTGTAAAACAGCCTAATAAAATGTGTGACGGTTAATAAAAAAGTTGGTTTTGCACCTATGATAATACACCTGCAATTACTAGCAATTCTCTTTATTCCTAATGTAAGTACAAGATGAGGTCATTGAACAATAACTGGGCTGCGCCAAAGTGAAAAACCACCTAATTTAAAATGTGTACTGATAATAAAGGGTGGGTTTTTGGCACCTATGAAATACCCCTGCAATTGACTACAAATTTCTGTATCCTAATATAAGTACAAGATGGTCTTTGAACAAACGGGGCTGCCCCAAAAAGTGAAAAACACCTAATTGAAATGTGTACGGATAAAAAAGGGTGGGTTTTGCACCTATGAAATACACCGCAATTACTAGCTTAATTTCTGCACCCTAATATAAGTACAAGATGGGTCTTTGAACAAAACTGGGCTGCGCCAAAGTGAAAAACACCTAATTAAAATGTGTACGGATAAGAAATGGTGGGTTTTGCACCTATGAAATACACCTGCAATTACTAGCAAATTTCTATATCCTAGTATAAGTACAAGATGGGTCTTAGATTAAAAATGGGTTATGCCAAAGTGAAAAACACCTAATTAAAATGTGTACTGATAATATAAGGTGGGTTTTGCACCTATGAAATACACCTGTAATTACTACAAATTTTTCTATATCCTAATGTAAGTACAAGATGGGTCTTTGAACAAAAATGGGCTGCGCCAAAGTGAAAAACACCTAATTAAAATGTGTACGGATAATAAAAGTTGGGTTTTGCACCTATGAAATACACATGCAATTACTAGCAAATTTCTGTATCCTAATATAAGTACAAGATGGGTATTTGAACAAAATTGGCCTGCGCCAAAGTGAGAAACACCCTAATTAAATGTAAGGGATAATAAAAGGTGCGATTTGCACCTATGAAATACACCTGCAATTGCTAGCAAATTTCTTTATCCAAAAATGAGTACAAGGTGGGTCTTTGAACAAAAATGGCCTGCGCCACTGTGAAAAACACCTAATTTAAATTTAGACGGATAATAAAAGGTGGGTTTTGCACCTATGAAATACAACAGCAGTTACTAGAAAATGTCTGTATCCTAATGTAAGTACAAGATGGGTCTTAGAACAAAACTGGTTGCACAAAATAAAGGGTAATAGTTCACTTCAGGTGCGAGGTGTGCTGGCCAAAAACTGGTAAAAAAAAAAGCCATTTCAATGCAGGTACAAAGCAGAGTCTGGGCTGCACAATATTGAGACTCTTAGTTCACACATAGTGTTGAGCGATTATTATCGACAAAGTTGACATTGGCACAGTTTTTATGTTGATCGAAAATTTTTAGATCATGCGATAATTTAGGTTAAAATCTGTGCAATCATCTATTAAGATCGCCCCATTTTCGGCGCTTCCTTTCTCCTGTCATTGGGCGGCCAGCAAATCAATTACAGAATAGAGCAGGGGGGAGATGTGGTGCGACGTCATGACGGGGAGTGGTATGGTGGCGATTGGCTGTAAAAATCACATGACCTCTTTTTTTACTAGAACACCCTTCCTGTTCATGATCAGTGTCTCTCAGCGTCTCATAACAGGAGGACGTGCGCTCTGCCTTTGTCCAAAACACTCAGCAAAATTATTCTTTTTCCCTTCACAGAGAAAGCCTACTGTTAGCTGTGATCCTTACAACTTAGTTAGATCAGAGATTGGAAGATTTTATGTAGTTAGGTAGAAAATTTTAAGAAGCATCTACCGCTGTAAAGTCACAGAGGGGAGCGGGGGGGGGGGGGGCCGCGGGCGAACACAGACAACTCAAATAAAAATTATGAATAAAGTTCACCAAGACTTAGTGTAGACATTGCACTGCAATAGCTTTATTATTAACAGTTTTCTATTGAAATATTTTCCTGGATATTGGGCAGCCTGAACTTATATTAGGATACACATCTTTTCTAGAAACTGCAGGTCTCTTTTTAGGTGCAAAACTCCACTTTATTATCAGCATACATTTCAGATAGGTGTTCTTTTTCAATTTTGGCCCATTCCAGCTTCGATATATAGCCACCTTGCAGTTAAATTAGAATCCAGCAATTTTTTAGTCAGCACATGTTGATAGGTGCCAAAAAACCTTTATTATCCGCATACATTACTGATACTTTTTTTTTCACTTTTGCGCACTAAAAGCTTTGTTATTGAGGCACCTTCACTTAAATGTGAAAAACAGCAATTTTGTAGTCACCACAGGTGAATTGAAAGGTGCCCAAAAAATACCTTTTTTTTATCCGAGTACATTACAGATACTGTTTTTTTCACTTTGGCGCACTACAGCTTTGTTCAATTTGAGGCAACTTGCACTTAAATGTGAATACAGCAATTTTGAGTCACCACAGGGGAATTGAAAAAGGGGCCAAAAATACCTTTTATTATCCGAATACATTACAGATACCCTGTTTTTTTCACTTTTGCCCATCCAGATTTGTTGATAGAGCCACCTGCAGTAAATTGATCCAGCAATTGTGTAGTTACCACAGGGGAATTGATAGGTGCCAAAAAATACCTTTATTATCCGAATACATTACAGATACGTGTTTTTTTCACTTTAAACCCCCTTCAGCTTTTTTCTTTTAAAAGGCCCCTTTGCATTTAAAATTTTATACAAAAATTTTTGGGTATCCCCACAGTAAAATTTGAAGGGAGCCCAAAAAAATACCTTTTTTTATCCAATAGTTTTACAGAAAACTTTTTTTTCACTTTGGGCGCACTACATTTTGCAAGGGGGGGGGTCTCCATTCACTTAAATGTAATACAAAAATTTTTTGTTCACCACAGGTGAATTGAAAAGGGGCCAAAAATCCCTTTTTTATTTTTCTAATACATTTCAGATTTTTTTGGGTTTCACTTTGGGGGCGGGCCACTTTGTTGATAATCTACTTTCCCGGGGGTTTAAATTTGAATCCAGCAATTTTGTTTTGTTTTGAGGGATTTTAAGAATACTGTGATTTGCCGTTTTTTAAATAAGAATTTTCCAAAAACCCTTCTTCCAAAACCTTTTAAAATTTTTATATTTCGGGAACAGGGAGCAAAATTTTCGGGTGGTAAGCGAGAAAAGGGGGGGGGTAAAGGAAAAGGGTGATAGGTCGGAAAAAGGGTGCCCTTTTCCATGTTTGGCGACAAACCCAAGAAAAGGGGTCGCATTGCAGGACCGTAAAGGCCCTTTCACCCGCGGGGGTCGGGGGGCCCTGTAAAATCTCGAAACCAAACCCCAGCGTGCCAATCTGTCCTTCATTGGTTAATGAAAACCTTTCTTCCAGCAGTTTTAAACCCTCCTCGTCCTCCCAGTCACGGCCAAAAATTGTCGTACAAATTCCCCAAAGCTTTCCCCCAAAACATGAAGGGGCCCCAAAATTTCAACTCGTGTCCCCCAACCACTGTGGGATAATCCATTTTCCCTGAAGACCTTTTTGATTACGAAATGGGGTTTGGGGGTCAGAACCATTTTAAAAAGAAAAAGGGGGCCCAAAGAGGATGATTTCTCTGTCGACCCCCATTTTACTAAAATTCCCCCCCCCCCCCCCCGCCCCAAGGGAGGAGAAGGAAGCCGGCCCAACCCAAAAAAAAAATCCCGGGGGGTTCGGAAAACCCTTGCATCCCTTTTGGCGGGTAGCCCGCCCCACTCCGGATCAGAATTCAGGACGACGAAGTCACCGGGTGTTGAGGGGGAAGGGGAATGACGACTTTGGGGTTTTCCAAGGGGTTTTTTTTCCCAGCAGTTTTTGGGCTTGCGAGCCCCTTCATCACTGACAAAGGGGGAAGACGAGGGGGTAGTGCGGGATGTTTTCCCCCCAAAAAGGGGAGGGGGCGGTCGAAATAAGCCCCGCGGAAATGATTCCCCCCACCAGGGACAGCGAAAACCCCCGGGTCCTGGGGCAAAATCGCCGAAAAAAAGGTCCGGGCCCCTCTAAAGCCTGGGCCTTCTTTAAGCAAGCCTCTAAAAATTCACCCAGCGATGTCATATCCCCGGTTTTTGGGCCCTTAAACGCATAAGAAAAAGAGGAAAGGGAAGGCCTTAATGGGGGGGGTTAACCACCACCAACATGCCCTAGCCCACTTTCGGGGCGAATGCATGGGGTTGAAAGGGAGGCAACATTGGCCAAAAAAGGCCAACCGACGCCCGGGCCCCCCAACCCCCCGGGCAAAAAACCCCCTGTCCCCCCGCCCCTCCTCCTCCGCCACCCCCCAAGCGTTCCTCACTCCCATGTCTCTCAGAGTCATAATCGGGGAAATCACCCCTCCGCTTCAGCCTCCCCCCTCGCCCGAAAAACCACCAAACCCCCAAGACCCTTTCCCCTCCCCCTTCCCTCCCGCCAGTTTAAATGACCTGCACCCGACAGCGGCCAGCCCCTAGCACCACCTTCTTTTTTTCCAGGTTTGGGAGCAGAAGAAACCCAATTTTAAAAACCAAAAACCCATCCCAAACCCAAAAAAGCCTGAATGCCCGGCATTGCCGGGCCCCTTTGGGCCCTTTGGGAAATTGCCTTTAACGTCTTTTGGACCCCATAGGGGTTCCCCCGCCACGTAAATGGCCCCTCCTGCCCCCAAACCAGATGCCGAGCGGGCATTTTCTTTTGCCAAAAAAGCCGTCCCCCCCCTGGCCACCACGTGTCATCTAAAATTTCAAGTGCTTTTGCCCAAAATCTTTTGCCCGGGAAAATTTTCCATCTGCCCAACGACACATGGCCCGTAAGCAGGGAAAGGGCGGGCTATATCTCTGTGACAGCTCACTGGTGAGCTGGGGGGAACCCTCTGGGGGGACGGTGGCTCTCAGGCCGGCGAAACGCTCCAAAACCCAGGATGGTGCGGGGTTTTTTTTCCCCCCCAAGGTCCTCGGGTGTCATAAAACGGCCCAAGAAACCGGGCCCCGTGATAAAATTTAAATCGTCTTGGAGACCTCCCCACACAGGTCAAAAGCTGGGGACGGCTCTCCCCCCAACGAGACCGGGAGCGCTGGCTGGGGGCCCAAAGGGAAACCTTTTTCCCAAAGCCAAGGTGGTGGGGGATAAGGGGCGACATCTGCTGTCCCCCCCTTAAGATCGTAGGTTTGGGGGCACATCCCTTCCCCGGGCACATGTCATAAACCTTTGTGGGCCAAAAAATTTTCAAAAAGAGCTACCCGGGTCTGGCCCTCCCTGCTGGGGAAAGGCTTGAAGTTTAAATTGGGCCACTTCCCCCGTTCGAAAACCCCCTGCCGTCCCCCGGGCGGGGTTTTGCAGCGTCAGCTGGCCTCCCGGGTCAACTGTCTCATTTTTTTGACGGGCAACATGTTTAAATTTTCCCACCCTCCACATGCTCCAGCGATTGTGGCAGCAGCGCAATGCCAGAACCAGTACGAATTGACACATGCCCTTCAAGCAGGTGCGGACCCGGGGGTTGACCAACCCATGTGGAAAGGGAGGTGAAAGACTCTGCACCATCCTTGCCCTTTTTAAAAGCCACCAAAATGGTCAGTGTGGACAATGCCCCTTTTCAGCATGACATTGTGGGGAAAATTATTTTTGGAACATCATTGGAAAAACTCTGAAAAAACAGGGCCCCCCAGCGACGGAGGAGGGGACGGACACAGATGCCCACACGGAGCCTTTTTTAAACCGTCAAAACCACAAGGCCCCACAGTTCACAATTTCATTGGGGCTTCATTAGGCAGTGGGGTTTGAGGGGCCAGGGGTAAATGCAAGGGGGGCGCAAACCCCCTCTCAGGGTGCATCAAATCAGGCAAGTCCGGGTGTGGGGGAAAGGTGCCGGAGGCAGCGGAGGGGGAGGAGGAAAGGGTAATTTCCCAGACAAAACCGACTTTTTTCCGACGTCCCGCCTTGGAAAGAGTTTGGGGCGAAATTTTAAACGAGGAGGAAATGAGGAAAATGAATTTTTCTATGCGTTTCAATTTCCAAAAGGGGGCCCTAGTAAAACCTCCGGGTTTGAAGGGGGGGACTGGGGCAAAATTGATTTTACAAGGGGGACACAATGGATCTATAGGTTAAATATGTCTATCCGGGAAGGGGCCCGAATGAGTCACTTTTCTTTACAAGTTTTTCCCGTAACATCTTATCTGGGCCCAATTACCAAATTTTTTTATGAACTCTTTTTGAAAATAAAGGGGCTCCCTAGCAAAATTTGCCCCTTTTATGCCCAAAAACCTTACTTTTTTAGAAACCATTTATAACCATAAGCACCAATTTATATATTAGGGGGTACATCTTTTTATCCAGTTTTGGGGGAGATTTTATTTTTTCTTAGGGCTGGGTACCCATGAAATGAGCAATTTTCCCGGCTAAAATCCACTAAGGGGTTTTCTGCAACCAATGCTGGTACAAAAATCAAAAATAAATTAATAAAAAGAGAGGCAAAATTTTTGTTTTAAAGCTTTAATATATGCTAATTATGTCTCTGACCCCGGAAAGCTTTGATTTCAGGCGACCGGGGGTTTTTTTTTCACATTTCGGGGCTTGGGGGCCAATGGGGGTGTTTCCCTTCTAGCGCATTTCGCAATTTTATATTCTGAAACGAGCTTGGCCATGCTTTTTAAAACCTGGCATGCGCGGTGCCTGTTTTTAGATCCGAATGCAAATTTCCATGTGGCCGGGGGGTTAACCAGGTGTTAGTGAGTGTGGATGTAGGGGACAGGGGGGTTTTTTCTTATGGGAGGAGTTGGAAAAGGGATAAATTTTCTCCGGGTTTTTCCCCATTTTAGTGGGGGACACTTTGGGGACCCAAAAAATTTTTTCCCATCAGGGGGTGACAAACCAACTCTTTCAGGTACCCTAAAAATTAAATTTTGGGCCCCCGGAGGATTGAAAAGGGGGAAGGGGGGGTACTTTGTTTTTGGGATTTGGGGTTTTTTTGTCCCATTTTTTCATTGTTTTAGATTGATATAAAGGGGGTACACCATCTCCTGAGGGACCAATTTTAAACCAATTTTTCCCCATAGGAAAACATGGGGGGTTCAGGGACCCCTTTTTTAAAAGTATTTTTGATTAAAGGTTTCATATTTTTTAAAATTTAAACTTTGTTTTTCTCACTGAGGGGTCCCTGGGAAATTTGGGGCGAAAGAGCGTTTTGGGAAAACAAGAAATTTTTTTTGAACCCTTTTTTTGGGATATAGGTGTATTGAGATATATAACCCGCCATTTCATGAAGTAAAAAACACCTTCGTTTATTTCACTTACCAACCTGTATAATCCCTGCAAACATAGAGAATAGGGGGTGGCGACATATAGCGAGGTTTTATTTGAACGCCTTTCTTTGGATATAGGATGTGTAGAGTATTATAACTAGAGATGGGTGACGAATTTCTCAAAAATTCGGCGTAATCGGTCACTTTCGCGTATTTTCCCGAACAAATTCTTTTCGGTCGATATTATTCGGCACCGAACTACGTTAAAAAACAGCTCATTTCACAGGTTGCCAGGCCCTGCAGGGTGCTGTAGAACGTATGTGCCCATGCTTAAATCATGCAGAGGGAGTCATGGTTTGGTATTTCATTATATGTTGCTGTTTTAGTATGACACGCACATGACTAGCCGAACGCACTTAGAATCGCTTTCTCACTATAAAATGCCCTGGGCACTTATGGGGGGCAAAACTGACCAAAATACCTGGAAAGCAGGAACGTACGCTCGATAGAAAGTATGGCTCAGCAAAAAGCTGGAAAAGAAAACCAAACTGAGAGCTCAGGTGGCAACATTAGTGAACAGAGGGTGGATTGTGACGGCGGCAAGAAGCCACAGCAGACATGCAGGTCAGACAGTGCACAATGACATTTGGAAGTGGCCAAAAACAGTACCAGGTCCGCAGAGGTGGACACTGACCACGACTCAAATGTGGATGGTCACTCGGTACGGATAGCAGAAGCATGAGGTAAGGCAGGGACAATGACAAATTCTGGAGCTCGGCAAAAAAGGAAGCTACGCAAAGAGGTGGTACATGACACAGTGGTGGGAGGGCAACGCAGGAGCGAAACAAGCGAGCAGCAAGCATAAGGTCCAGACAGTCGGCACATAGACAACGCAGTGTGGAGGGCTCAGCCAGCAGCCACCTCAGCAGATGAGGTCAGACAGTGACCCACAATGACAAATTCTGGAGGTGGCAAACACAGGAGATAGGCACACAGAGTGGAGGGCACGGCAGCTGCCACCGGCACGCAAGACATGAAGGTCAGACGTGGAACAATGACACAGTGTGGGGGCACGACAGGAGTCACTGAGCGCAGCTGCATGACGGTCATGAGAGTGGCACAATGACATTCTGCAGGGTGGCAAAACTAGTATTAGGCCACTGCAGCGGCTCAATGAATGATGCGCGGAGGTCACAGGTCCCGAATTTTCAACGGCGCCAGCAGCATGAGGTCAGGCAGTGGCACAATGACAGAGAGGTGGAGGTGATGACAGGAGCAACTGCATGAGGTCAGAGGAGTGCACGCACAATGACATTCTGGGAATGGTGGGCCAAAAAGTTATCCAGGGCCGCCAGGTAAGTGCACAATGACACACAGTGTTGGATGGTGTCAAGGCAACAGCAACAGCGGCCAGGCCAAGCAATGAGAACATGGTGGCAGCAATGGACAGAGTGGTTGAGGTGTAGGTGGCATACCAGTCCCTGGTAAAGACGGTGGTAGGCAGATGGAGGATCTTACTCAGAGCAGATGTGTGGATGTCAGCGGGTGGCGGAATCGAGCAATAGTGGTGTGGCAGGGTGTTTGAACCGCTGGACTGACGCTATAGGCGGATTGGTGTGTGGAAATTCCTGCAGATCAGCCTGATTTCATCTTGACAAAGGTCAGTCGTTCAACACATTTTTCCCCCCCCGGTTTGGGGGGGGGGGGTGACACAAGCGGTTTCCTTGGGGGAACGATGGCCCCTCGCCGCCACTGGAACACCCGCCTCATGATGCCACACTGACTAGGCGGGGGCAGGAAAGCAATTCTCACAAACTGCAACTCGGCCAAAGTTGCGGCGGACAACAACATCCTAGGTTTTGGCTGACCAGTTTGTCCAGCGGAGTTCTTCTAACTGAGGGTGCAGAGTGTCTGTCTCCAGTAGCGCTCACAACCTGTTGGTTCCGAGGGCGATGCTCCATGTACTGTCTGCTGAATGCTTTGTCGGGTAACTGCCCTCCTCACTAGGCGGGTGATGGAAGCTGCTGATTAGTGATCTCCAGGAACTTAGGTTACTGCTGATGACGTTCGGGACACTGCTCCTAACCCCCCACACTGTCCCCCAGCAGCCGTCGGCACTAGTAGTACATCTTAGTGACGCGCGGCAGGAAACCCCGGTTCAGACCTGTCAAGAGGAGGGACGTTGCCACAACTTAGGCTCAGCGAGCCAACTGATTTCGGAATGATTTCCTATAGTATTGTTAGGTTTGTATGCCACTCTCAATAGCTGTGAAAACAGGTCCATTTTGGGACCGGTAGCGAAGGGTCAATAGGGTGGAGGAGGCAGAAGTCAGATCCCTCTCGTGCCGGTGATGTGCTGACTAT
Source organism: Phyllomedusa bahiana (assembly GCA_025379985.1). Taxonomy (NCBI): domain Eukaryota; kingdom Metazoa; phylum Chordata; class Amphibia; order Anura; family Hylidae; genus Phyllomedusa; species Phyllomedusa bahiana. Next base: position 19,439 of record JAODAL010039506.1, on the reverse strand, counting down.
TCGGCTAGCTCACTAGCCAGGCAATTATATGTATGCTGAGGTGGACATCTGCAACAAGTGACTACGAAGGGGCTCCCTGCCTCATTTCTCAAACGTTATATAACTGGCCACGGTGTTGGGAGTCATCTGGGCCTCGTCTTTCTCATCTCCATCCCTCAATTGCACAGACAATGCTTCTGCGTCCAATGTCCTCCTCCTCATCATCCTCCATTTCAGTCACCACCGGAGACTCATAGTGGCACGTGATGTAGTCGCACATCTCCAGTCCCCTGGCCCAGACAGATTTGTACTAGCCATCTGTTCCAGGACATGAAGCAGTGGAATGGTCGTTAATTCATGAACGTAGTCATGAGCGAACGGACAAAATAACGTGGCCTCCTCGAATGGCCTCAACAAACGGCAGGTGTCACGCCATGAGTGCCCACGGCTGACATCAAAGTTACACATGGGACGTACTTCTGTTGCCTGGATCATCAAAAATCGTTATGGGCCTTTCTCTGTTCATACCAGTCGGCTCCCAAACATGTGCAGGCTGGAATTTCAGCGGGTGGAAACATCGCATATCAGAGGTGTTCGGGGCGAGACGGCCGTTCGTGCCGCTGCAACTCGTGGAGGGTAGCTGTTCTGGCTTTGTACGAAGGATAAAGTGCAGTGCACTGTTTCCTGGGCACTTTTCAGAATGTTTCTGAAGATCAGGTGGAAGACTTCAGGAACCTTTTTACTTATACCAGATTGAACACGTCGTGCGCACATGCAGGGGCCGTGGACCATCCCTCCTCGGTGCAGCGCGGAACCTGTTCTCTCCATTCGTCCTGTCACCATGGTTCTGATTTTGCAGTTGGCGCGGAGAAAGCCAACACATCGATTTTCTTGCTGCATGACGCTCGGCAGCAGTTCCTCCCCTTGTGTGACTTCGTTCCGCCGAGCAAGCTAGGAGTAGGAACTGCGTGACCACCGCTGTGCCTAAACATGTGGTAGATGGTCGCAGTACTTGTGAAGGCTGGTGATGGTTGTAGGTGGTTGGAGGAGGAGGCGGACATTGGGGCTATGGAGCAGCAGTTTGACTAACGTGGTGGAAGAAAGCGGCTGTCTCTGTTCCAAGTTGTTGGTGTGCCTGGGCAGGAAGCCACATTCCACCAGTGGGCCGGTAAAGGACATGTACTTGGCCCTGTCCGTGATACAGCTCCAGACGTCCGCGCTGCCGTGTACCTTGGAACAAACCGATAAGCTCAAGGACTGACCCACTTTCTGTTCTACATATTTATGAAGTGCTGGTACTGCCTTTTTGGAAAAGAAATTACGGCTTGGAACTCTCCATCTCGGCTCGGCACAAGCCATTAGTTCTCTGAATGGTGCAGAGTCCACACAATGGAAAGGGAGGGACTGCAGTACCAACAACTTGGACAGGAGCACGGTCAGCTGCTGCACCGGGGGATGGTTGGACGCATACTGTTGTCTCTTTACAATCGCCTCTCTGAACGACGCTGGCGCCATGAGTAGCGAGGAGCAGGAGCATCTGGACCGGGAGAGGATGTCAAAGAGAAACAGCTGCCTTCTGCAGAGGTGGTGGAGCCTTGACTGGCTGAAATGGCATGCGTGCCACTGGCCGCTGCTGCTGCTGCAGCGGCAGGATGGACCACCACATCTGAGCCACGTTTCCCCCAGGCCACCGGATGGTGACGCTGCATGTGTTGACGCAGGGCCGTTGTGCCAACGTTAGCTCCCTGGCCACGCTTCACTTTCTGCCCACAGATTCTACATATACCCATATTTCGGCTCTTCCGGTGTTCTTAGCAAAGTAACTGCCACACCGCCGAGTAAGTGATTTTACGGACCAACGCTCCGGCACTGAGTGACTATGCCGACGCTGCCTCGCTGTAGCCCTGTGCCGCTACTGGTCTTTGGACCTGCGAAAGCGGGTTTTTACCCCGTGGGGCCGCTTGGCTCCCGAACTCACACTGCTGCTACCTGCTGTCTCACGGCCACCAACAACCCCACTTGCTAGGTGCGCCGCTGCCTGACGCGCAAGCTTGACGCCCTCTTCTCCTGACGATGATGAAAAAGCCCTTGCTTCACCGGCTTCCCAAGTGCGGTCGGGGCTACATTCATATCTATTTGTGTTCATCGTCCCTACTGTCCTCATCTACCGGTTTGGTAAGCCGAGGATGAACCTCTCACCAACATGGACCTCCATGCACATCCCACATCTATTACTTTTGCGCTACTGCTAGAAAGCTGGGGATTATTGGGCCCCATTTTCTTTCGCTGGGCAAGTTGATGCTGACTGCCCTCCTTCAATTTGTTTCATCCTCGCTATATAGTGGCGCTGAGCCCAGACCAAATAGTAATCATGGCGGAAGGGAAAATACAACTGGATGGGAACAGAGGCGGGGCTGAGGACAGGTGAGGGCCGCTGAACGCCCCGGGGCCATTGCCAAAAATATAAAGTGTTTGTGTCTTGAGGTTTCCCACACCGCCACTTCTTGGATGGGGTTGGTCAGATGTTCATCTGGGGAGGAGAGGATTGGACCTAGTCAACCCCAATCAAGAAAAACATTGGGTTTGCTGAACCAAACCCACGGTCAGCTAGATGACAGGCGGGCCAGTTGTGGGCTCACGAGTTGGGAACCCCTGCTGCGACGGGTCCCCTTGCTGTGCTGCGGAACCTTGGGCCCGTTTCAGATTAATGTTTTGTGCCTACTGCCACTCGCAGTTTCAGAGGCCTTTCCACCTGCTCTTCTGACTACTGTTTGTTCTAAAATGTAACGAAAACTGTTTGATGAAGTATCTGGATATATAAATATACACACTGTTTTTGGACTTCCAAATGAACCAGTAACAAGCCTGGGGTAAAACCCTGGATATAAATGGCTCCACAACAATAGCCAGGAAAAATTTACTTGTTATGTGTTCGTTTTCAAGCACTGTGGTTTTACTAAATGTAAAAGCACAAAAAACAGGCTAAATTAAACTTCGCTTGGTGAATTATGCTACAAGAAAAACTGTTATTATATTTCGGTGTTGAAAAAAAAGGACTGTTTATTTTTGTCACAAGACAGCAGCAAAAAAACAACGCTTAATTAACCCTGGATGTAAAAATTGCGCTATAGAAAATTGGAGCCACACAAATCTAGTAGCTTTTAGAGTATTACAATGGCGTATTTTCTACGCAAAAACAAACAAAGAGAATAAAAATTTGTAATTAACCTTTCTTGTGTATTAGGCTACCAAAAAAAAAAAGTTATATATTGAGTTTGAATAAAGCACGGTTTATTTTTGTCAGCACAGCAGCCAAAAACAAAGCTTAATTAACCCTGCGATTGTAACTTGGAGGCAATAGGAATTGAGCACCACAAACTAGTAGCTTTGTTAGCGTATTACAAATGGCGTTTTGTCTACGCATAACACAACCAAGAGATAAAATTGTAAATTACCTTTGCTTGTGAATAGGTACAAAAAAAAATATATATATTTTGGCGTTGAAAAGACGGTTTATTTTTTGTCAGCCCCAGGCGCAAAAAACAAAACGGCTTTAATTAATATCCCTGGGATTAAAATTGCGCATTAGAATTGTGCCACCACAAAACTAGTAGCTTTGTCAGCGTGTTACAATGGGGTATTTTCTACGGCCAAAACACAACATGAGATAAAAAAATTGTACATTAAACCTTTGCTTGTGAATTAAGGCTTACCAAAAAATAAAAAATATATATATTGGCGTTGAAAAAGACGGTTTATTTTTGGGTCAAGCCACACCAGCAAACAAAGCTTAAATTAACCCTGGATGTAAATTGCGAATAGAATTGTAGCCACCAAAACTAGGTAGCTTTGTAGGGGGTTACAATGGACGTATTTTCTACGCAACACAACAAGAGAATTAAAAATTGTAAATTAAACCTTTTGCTTGGAGAAATTAGGTACCAAAATAAAATTTTATATATTTGGCGTTGAAAAAGTCGGTTATTTTTGTCAGCACACCAGCAATATAAACAAGCTTAATTAACCCCTGGATGTTAATTGCGGGCAATAGAATTGAGCCACCCACAAACTAGTAGCTTTTGTAGCGTGTTACAATGGTGTTTTTCTACGGCCCCACACTACATGAGATAAATTGTAAAATTATACCTTTGCTTTGTGGAATTAGGCTTACCAAACAAAAATATATTTATTTGGCGTTGAAAAAAGGACGGGTTTATTTTTGTCAGCAACCCTACAAAAAACAACGCTTAATTAACCCCCTGGATGTAAATTGCGCAATAGAATTGAGCCACCACTAACTAGTAGCTTTGTAGGTGTTACAATTGGCGTATTTTTCTACGCACACACAAAATAGAAGGACTTAAAATTGTAATTAAAACCTTTGCTTGTTGGAAATTGGCTACAAAAAAAAAAAAATATATATTTGGCGTTGGAAAAAGGACGGTTTATTTATGTCAGCACACCAGCAAAACAACGATTAAATTAAAACCCCTGGATGAAAATTTGCGCAAATGAAGAATTGAGGCCACCACAAAAACTAGTAGCTGTGTAGCGTGTTACAATGGAGTATTTTTTTCTTACGCCACCCAACAAAGAGATAAATTGTAATTCAACCTTTGCTTGTGAATTAGGTACCAAAAAAAAAATTTTATTTTGGCGTTGAAAAAGAGGTTTATTTTTGTTCAGCACACCAGCAAAAAAACAACGCCCTAATTAACTCCCTGGATGTAAATTGGGGCAATGAATTGAAGCCCCACCAAAACCTAGTTGCTTTGTTAGCGTGTTACCAATGGCGTATTTTCTACGCACCACAAAACACGAGATAAAAATTGTTTAATTAACCTTTGCTTGTGAATTAGGCTGCCAAAAAAAAATATATATATTTGGCGTAGAAAAAGTCGGGTTTATTTTTGTCAGAACTCCAGGGCCAAAAAAACGGGCTTAATTTAACCCATGGATGAACATTGCGAAATAGAATTGAGCCACCACAAAACTTGTAGCTTCTGTAGGTGTTTACAATGGTGTATTTTTCTACGAATCCAACAAGAGATAAAATTGTAATTAAAATCCTTTGCTTGTGATTAGGGCTACCTAAAAAAAAATATATATTTGGCGTTGAAAAAGACGGTTTTTTTTGTCAAAGCAACACCAGGCCAAAAAACAAAAAGATTAATTACACCCCTGGATGTATATTGCGCCAATAGGGAATCTGACAGTCCAACTCCAAACATAGTAGGCTTTGTAGCGTGTGTTTACAATGGCGTATTTTCTAGCCACACAAACAATTGATAAAATTGTAATTATAACTTTGCTTGTGAATTAGGCTTACCAAAAAAAAAAATTATTTTTGGCGTGAAAACGGACGGTTTATTTTCGTCAGCACCCAGCTAAAACCAAAACGCTTATTAACCTGGTTGTCAAATTGCGCAATAGAATGAGCCACCACAAACTTAGGATAGCTTTTTAGGTGTTACAATGGTGTAGTTTCTACGCCACACTAAATGAGATAAAAATTGTAATTAAACTTTGCTGTGAAATTAGGGCTACCCAAAAAAATATTTATCTTTGGCGGTTGGAAAAGGACGGTGTATTTTGTCAAGCACGCAGCAAAACACAACGGCTTAATTAACCCCTGGATGTTAAATTGCGCAATAGAAATTGAGCCACCACCAAACTAGTAGCTTTGTAATTAGCGAGTTACAATGGCGTATTTTCTACGACACACAACCAAGGAGATAAAAATTGTAATTAAACACTTTTGCTTGTGAATTAGGCTACCATAACAAAAAATATATTTTATTTGGCGTTGAAAAAAGCGGTTATTTTTGTCAGCCAACTGGGCAAAACCTTATCGCTTAATTAAACCCCTGGATGTAAATTGCGCAATAGAATTGGGAAAAAGCCACACAATCTTTGTACGCTTTTGTAGAGTGTTTCAATGGTGTATTTTCTTTACCGCCACACAAACAAGAGATAAAATTGTAATTATACCTTTGCATGTGAATTAAGGCTTTACCAAAAATAAAAATTTTTATTTGGCGGTGAATAAGGACGGTTTATTTTTGTCCAGACACCAGCAAAAACGCTAATTTTAAACCCTTGATGTAAAATTGGCGCTATAGAATTTGGATCCACCACAAACTAGGTGCTTTGTAGCGTGTTACCATTGGTGTTTTCTTACGCCACACACAACAAGAGATTAAAATTGTAATTAACCTTTGCTTGTGGAAATCTAGGGCTTACAAAAATAAAAAAAAAATCAAAAAAAAATACATAAAAATCCAAAAAAAAAAAAACAAAAAAAAATTATTTATTTGGCGTTGAAAAAAAGGGACGGTTTATTTTTGTTTCAGCACCTCCAGCAAAACAACGCTTAATTAACCCCTGGATGTAAATATTGCGCAATAGAATTGAGGCCACCACAAAAAACTAGTGCTTTGTAGCGTAGTTACAATGGGTTATTTTCTAGCCACACTCAAGAGATAAAAAATTGTTAATTTTATCCCTTTGCTTGTGAAATTAGGCTACCAAAAAAAAAAAATATATCTTTTGGCGTTTGATTAAGAGGGTTTATTTTTGTCAGCCACAACCAGCCAAAACAAACGCTTAATTAACCCCTGGATGTAAATTTGCCGCAATAGAATTGAGCCACCACAAAAACTAGTAGATTTGTAGGTGTTTACATTGGCGTATTTTCTACGCAACACAACAAGAGAATTAAATTGTAATTTAAACCTTTGCTTGGTGAATTTAGGCTACCAAAAAAGAAATTATATATATTTGGCGTTGAAAATAGACGTTTATTTTTTTGTCAGCCCACCAGGCAAAACAAACGCTTAATAACCCCTGGATGTTAAAAAATTTGCGCATTAGAATTGAAGCCACACAAACTTAAGTAGTTTGTAGCGTGTTTACATTGGTGTATATTCTACGCCACACAAACAAAGAGATTAACTTGGTAATTACTTTGCTTGTGGAATTAGGCTACCAAAAAAAAAAATATATATTTTGGCGTTGAAAAGACGGTTTATTTTTGGTCAGCACCACAGCAAAACAACGGCTTAAGTAACCCCTGGATGTATTGAGCAATAAAATTTGAGCACCCCAAAAAATGAATTTGGTTTATTTGTATTAAAAAAAAACTTTTGGTTTCTTTAAATGAATAAAACCAGGAAGGTTTGATCCCATTGGATATTGAATTTTTTGGGCAGTGCAGTGGGACGAAACCACAGGATTTCAGACCAATACCCCAAAAAATCAGAAATGGGGAACATTCAGGAACAGTTCTGAGACAAGCTGGGGAAAAACCCCACAAAAAATCGCTGTTTAAAAAATTCTTTTTCCTTCCCGAAAGCGTTTTACCCGAAAGCAGCCCCTTCCCTGCAGTACAGTGAGAGGAGTGTGAGCTCCCAGGGCCCGGGCCGCCCGGTCTTATATAGTGCGGTGAGGGTCTACAGAATCCCGGGTCCCCTTTGGGCCCTCATTCTGAAATTGTCATGGGGCATGCCTTTTTCCCCTCCCAAAAGTGTTTTTGCCCCTGTAGGGGAGGGTGCCCCCAGCATTTTTTTTCAATCAAAACCCACATTTCGTTAACCAAAGTACCCCCAAAGTTCAAATTTTCGTTCCCGAACCCGGGGTTTTCCTGAAATTCTAACAAATTTTCCACTTCGTTTAAAATCGTTTGGGCCCATCTCTAACTGTAATTTTGGGGAAAGACTGTCCCCACCCACAGGGTTAAAAATCCCACAGGTTATCCCCCCCTTATAAGCCCTAATGAAATTACCCCCCCCTTTTTTGAGTTTGAAAGAGGGGCACATCAGGCCCAAACCCAAACCCACCCCAAAACCACATGTTTTTCATACAAAGAAAACCCCTTCAAACTATGCCCATTAAACATAATCCCAAAATTTTTTGACAGCCAAAAGGGACACTTTCCCTAAAGGATTCCCATTGTGCCCAATGATAAAAATTATTAAGAAAATTGTTTTTAATAAACAGGTACTAACCTTTAGATACTTTTTTAAAGCAAAAATGTCAGTTTTTTTGGACGCAAATCTTTTTCCCAAAAATGAAAAAAGGGGAAACATTTTTGAGAAAAGGGGGCCCATTTATAGAGGGAAAAGGGGAAATTTAATAGGGACATTTCCCTCCAAAATAGGGAAAGTTGGGAGGTATTTGTTTAAGGGTGTCCACTAACCCTTCGAAATATACTATCAGCTTTTTCCCATTATTTTCGGGATCAATATTAACGGGAAAATTTCATATAGTAAACTTTTTGGGAGTATCTGCTCCCTGCCCCTCACACACTGCGGGGGATGGTGGTAGCTATATTTTTTCCCGTGATTTCTGCTGGCTGTGTAAAGAAAAAGGGATGGGGAAAGGTGTTTGTTTTTGTACATTTTGTCTTTGGGGCTCTTTATGGGGGAATCTGGAAACACTGATGAGAGAGGAGCAGCCTGGGGGAAGAAGGACATCACAGATATTATGATGGTTCAGTATGGAGGCTCCCAACGGGATTTTAAATTTTAAAATTTTCATGTCCAAAAAGTTGGGGTTATTCTGGCTTTGTGTTTTTAAAATAAACCCTGTACTTTTATACTGGCCCTTTTTGCTTTGACTGTAGTGTACGGATTACTTTATAAGAGCCCTTTCGATTTTAGATGATCCTTCTCACTTCTCTATGCTGCTATGTAAAAGGGCCCTTTTTCCTCCCCCCCTTTGGGTATATGTGGTATAGGGGGATCATTTATTTTACCTCTAAAAGGGGAAAAAATTAAATCCCCAGCTTTTTTTTGGGGTAACCTCCCCCCTTGCTGTACTGGAGCCTAGGGGTTTCGGGTTCCTGGCCTCTATAACTTTTTCCCATAGCCATTTTTAAATTGCGGGCTTTTACAGTGCTTGTTAAAACGGGAAACCCTATTTGTATTTAGGTTAAAAATTTTCCCCTTCATTATATTTTGTTTCTAATTGGATAGGGGAAGGTTTTTCTATCTCATTGCTTTTCCCAAAATTATTTATTTTTATATTGGCAAGTGTTCAGCGATTACTTACCATAATGGGGGATTTTTGGGGAAATTTATGTATTGCCCCCCCCCCTTTTGGGTTTGGGTATTTTGGTTCTGTATACTGTTTTTTTCAGTGGTCATTTGATATTTTTTGGGCCAGGGAAATGTTTATAGTTTTTGGAGGATTAAAATGGATCTTATTTTTTATTTTTTAAAGTCAAAATTTAAAATCATCAAATGTATGGTCAATGGATTTAGCACATGGTAGAAGGTCTGGGGGTATAGCCATCTTTTACTCATACATCTTGCTCTTTTGGTTCCGGGGTTTTCCAAAATTTTTCTATATTATTTTCCCCCCAGTTTTAATATACTGTTTTGGTTTTTATGTAATTTTCCCTTTTTTTGTATGGGGTCCTTGAGGTCTTCCCATCTGCACCCGGGGGCCCCCGGGGACTGATTTTTGGGATTTTTATGTGAGGGGATTTTTTCCCAGTTTGGAAAACCTGTAGGATTTAATTCTTATACAAAAAAAAAAATGAAAATAAAAAATGGAGCGTGTATTATACAATTAAAACATAACTTTTACGTATATCTCATTTAAATTTTTTTTTTATATCAAAATTACCTTTAATATCTTGTAAAGCTCACTGCTCAACGTAGTATCCAATGCAGACACTACAGGCTTACCTAATAGTGTTGGTTTCAGGGTGATGACAAGGAACCAGCCAACAACTGTCCAGATATGTCCCTAAACAGTCTAAACTCACCCTATTTTAATACAACAGGGCAGCCGCCCCAAAAAGAGCGACCCTGTACAGGTACCTAGCCCTGTCCCGAACAAAGCCCCTGTTTCCCCCTAGTTAGAATAACAAAAAGTATGTCCCGACATGTCTGTAACAAATAAAAGTACATGTACAAGCTGTCAGAATGTTACCCTTACTGTAAAAAGATCGTTACAAGACTTTCCTACTAATGGCACTTGTCTTAAATATACTTACCAAAAGAAAACCAAATGAAGGAGCGGGTATATGGACAAATAGGAGCGTATGGCTACCTTGTCCCTGGAGGGCTATGGTGCGCCGACCAGTTTTTTTCATTTTTCTTTTGTTTTTTGTTCAATTTTACTTTTATTGATCTTTTTGTTCGTGCCTCTGATAGGTATTTTGTTACTGCAGGTAAGCTGCCTCTAAGACCAATCCTCTCTGGGGATGTTTGTATCATGCCCAGTAGATACCTGTGTGACGGCGCTGTAATTCAATAGAAAAGACGCTGTGCTGCCCGGGTATTTTAACCACGCCTCCTAGGGCCATTACAGTTTATCTCTAGGCTACGATAGACGCTGTAGATATTACACAGCGCTTACGGGACTTCCGCATCACGTGAGTGGAAGTCATCACTAGGATGACGATCTTTTATCGACAAAAGTTGAAATCGGCACGATTTTTAGGCATGATCGAAATTGCCATCACGCAATATTTAGGTGCCAATCTTACAGATAATCTATTACAAATCGTTGCAAGCATTTTCAGCGTTTCCTGTCATTTTGGTGGCCAGCCAATCAGCTGTCTGAGGAATAGAGGGGTGAGAGGATGTACAACGTCGCCACTGTTGGTGGTGTAATGGATCTCATTGGTTGCAAAAGTCACGTGACCTCGTTTACTATATGCAGCTGCATATTCTGTTGAGCTCATACTCTGACTATCATACTTTCACAGCAGGACGTGTCCTTTGCGGCGTTTAAACCAATAGCTGTTCTAATAACAGCTCTGATAGTCACTTTCTAATACAAGAAACCATCCACCTACAGCTAGAATAGAGTTAGATAAGAGAATTGCACTTCTTATTAGTTAGAGAAAGTTTTAAGTGATAATCTACTGGTTTTGTGTAGCCGCTGGGCTTGGGGAGGCCGGGGGGGAGGGTGCAGGCGCAGGAGAGGCTTTTGAAATGAAGGACGTTATTTTGCAGTTCAGTGTGTTCTGTGATTTTCAATTTAAAAATAATTCTTTTCTACCACTTTTTTTGGCCAAGAGACCTCTGCTAGCAGTTGAAATTGTCCCTCTGTTTTCAGTTCTATTGCAATCACTTCGTGTCAGTGTTCCCAAAAACCGGCTTAACTTATCCCTATAACTTTTAAATAGTTTTACTGAAGTCCGTGCATCCTCAGTTTGGCGCAAAGGTCAGTTTACGATATCTTTGTTCTACACAAATTTCCTCGAAATTTACGCTTGTAGTCATGGTGCGAAGGTTGCCATATTAATCAATATAATATTTAAAATACTGTTATTGCAGTCCGTGCGTTTTTCTCAGTTTTGGCACAGAGTCCCAGTTGTACGAATAATTGCGTATCTACAATTTCCTAGCTAAATTACGCTTGTAGTCAGTTGTTGCGAAGGCTGTCATATTAATCCATATAATATTTTAAATACTCTTATGCAGCCGTGTGTCGCATTAGAACACAAAGAGTTCAGTTGTACATGTAACGATTGTGATAGTGGATCCTCTGGACCACCGCAAGCGATGATGTTAGCCACGCCAGGGAGCGGAGTCTAAGTAGGTCCGGTTTTCACCAGAGCCCGCCGCAAAGCGGGATGGACTTGCTGCGGCAGATTGCTACCCCTGACGTGACTTGCTTGCGGTGTGGCGTGGTGTGGTGTGGTACAGAATCGTTAGGGCAGAGGCTCATAGTCCCGTGGACAGGGAAGTCATGACAGGCGGCAAAGGTTCGTGTCGAGGGACGGAGCAGTAGGTACGGTACACAGGTATAACGGAAGCACAATATGGAATCGCTTTTCCTCTCCAGGCACAGGGCACTATCAATTCGGCAATGTTACTGGGAAGGGTCAGGGCTTAAATAGGATCAGCGCCCGATGAGACCAATCATCGGCGCACTGTCCCTTTAAATTTGGCCGCAGTACCGTGCGCGCGCCCAGCCAGTCACAGCAGCGCGCGCCCAGACTGGACCAGGAGCGTGGTGAGGTAAGTGCCGACAGAGAGCTGCTGGCTTCGGGGACGGAGCAGCGGCACTGCCCGCAGCCGGAGCTGCAGCGGAGGTGTGGGGGTGCCCGCGGCCAGACTCAGGGGCCGCGGGGACACCCGTAACAGTACGAATATTGTGTTCTACATATTTCCTAGTAAATTACGCTTGTAATCAGTGGTTCGAAGGATGCCATATTAATCCTTATGATATTTAAATACTCTTATTGCAGTCCATGCATCTCAGTTTGGGCGCAAAAGAGTTCAGTTGTTACTAATATTGTGTTCTACATATTTTCCTAGTAAAATACGCTTGTAGTCATGGTGCGAAGGCTCCATATTAATCCCATATAATAATTAAATACTCTTATTGCAGTCCATGCATCTCAGTTGGCCAAAGAGCTCAGTTGTATGAATACTGGTGTTCTACATAAATTCCTATTAAATTAAGCTTGCAGTCCAGTGTGCGAAGGCTGCCATATTTAGCCCATATAATATTTAAATACCTTATGAAGTCTGTGCGTCTCAGTTTGGCAAAGAGTTCCAGTTGTACACCCACCCTATTACCCCCACGGCCCCCCCACCAGCTCGCATATTGTGTTCTACTAGACGTATTTCTAGCAATTACGCCTGTAGTCCTGTGGTGCGAAGCCGCCAAATTATCCCATAAAACTTTTTAATACTTTATTTCATCTCAGTGCGTCCTCAGTTTGTGCGGCTAATTCGTGCATTGAAACTATCGATTGCTAGTCTACTGGTCCATTGTAAAATCTCAGGGACTGAAGGAAGAACACTGATGATTTGGTGTTACGTTCTTCCCACCAGACCGCATTCACAGATATCTGAGAGAAACAATCTGTTTCCTAATCCTAGTTGGCTGTTGGAAATTAGAGGGATTTAAAAGCTGTTGATTTGCTGTCTTTTCAATAAGAGACTGTCAAAAACACTTCCATACACTTTTTAGAATTTTTATCTTCTGAACATGGAGGCTAACATGCTGGGTGGTAAGGCTAGCAAAGAGGGTGTAGGACATGGAGGGTAGAGGTAATGAGAAAGGCCTTTCTCCTTCCTAGTGCTGGAGACAAACACGCAAGCCACGGATCGTCGGTTTGAAGGACCGTCAGGCTGTCCATCGCTGGGTCGGTGCCCTGGTGAATCTCAGTAACGAACAGCGTCGCCAATCTTTCTTCAGTGGTTAATGCAACCTGCATCCAGCAGTCTTACCTCCTCGACCTTTCCAGTCAACGGCCACAAATGTCGTCATTACACCGTCCAGACATCCGTCCAACATGAAGCGAAAGCAGCCCAAGATGTCCAACTCATTACCCACCACTGTGGATACTCGCCATTTTCTGAAGACCTCTTTGATGACAAAATGCTTGGGTCAGAAGGCATTTTGTAAAAGATCAAGAGCAAAAGAGGATGATTTTGTCTTCTCGGAAGCCCAATCGCTGATGACGCCATCAGAGGAGGAGAAGGAAGCCGGTCAATCGGCAAAAATCCTGGGCAGTCGGCAACGCTCTGCAGTGCCTGTTGCTTGTAGCCAGCAGCTCCCAGGAAGTAGAGAACTGTCAGGACGAGAAGTCAACGCTGTTTTGAGAGGATGATGACGACGACATGTCGGTCAACGTTGTCTTTTCAGCAGAAGTTGCTTGCGAGCGCTTCATCACTGGACGACGGAGGAAAGACAAGGGGTAGTGTCAGTAACGGTTCCCGCTCAAAAAAGGAGAGGGCGGTCCGCACAAGTCCGCTGAGATTACACCCGGCTCCTACTCTCTTATCGCCGTCCGAAAAGGTCCAGGACCTCTTAAGACCTGGGCCCTTTTTTCGAGCAAGCCTCTGATTCACCCAGCCAGTGTCATTATGCCGCCTTTGCCGTAAACAGCATCAGTAAGGGAAGAATCTTAGGTCTTTAACCACCACCACATATCTAGTCACATGTAGCGAATGCATGAGTTGAAATGAGGTAAACACTTCGCGAAAAAGGCCACATCTGATCCCGGACTTCCAACCACTGTCACACCTTTGTCTCCGCCTCCTCTCCTCCTCCGCCTCGTACCAAGCGTTCCTCACTGTCCATGTTCTCTCAGCGTCAAGAGCAAGGATTCAGCCTCCGCTTTCAGCACTCCACCATCGCCCGAGAACCACCGACCACCTCCAGAGACCCATCCTACCCCTTCCCCTTTCCACCATTTGACCTGCACGCTGAGCACCCCGGCCAGGCAAACCACCCCACCTTCTTTTTCTACCGGGTTTGGGAGCCCCAAACCTCCCCCCTTTTTCCTTTCCAAACCATTTTACCGCATGCCGTGAAGTGGCCAGTCCTGCATCCTTTTCTGTCTCCCCCAACCCAAATCCAAAGCCAAAACCTAAAAGGCGGAAATTTGCCGGGTTTTTTTGGCCTTTGGAAATTTTCCCCTTTTTCCGCTGGGGGGACAAAAATGGGTTTTTGCCACATCATAGCCTTTTGGCCTCCCCCCAAATACCAGTTTGCCGAGCGGGGCATTTTTTTTCCAGAAAAGCTGTCCCGCCCGGGCCACCCAAATGTGCCCTCTAAAATTTAAAAGCGTTTTCTGAAATTTTTTGCCGGGCAAAGCCCCAATCGACCACCCACATGGGACTGGTAAAGCAGGGCCAAGGGCCGCTATACCCCTATAAACAGCTCCCCTGGGTGATTTTGGTGGATTTTTCTGGGGGTAAACGGGGGCTTCATTTTGGGCACACACCTTTTCCCAAAACCGCGGATAAAAACGGGGTTTTTTCCCCCCAAAGGGCCCCTTGGCCCCCCCCCCCCCCCCCAATCACGTCCCCAAAAGAAACCACCCGTGTTGAAAAAAAATCTGCCTGGAAAACCGTAAACCACACGGGCCCGGAGCTGGGGAAAGGCTCACGCAACGAACCAAGCCTGGCTGGGGTGACAAAAACCTTGTGCCCGGGAAAAGGGGTTGTGATAACGGTCGAAATCCCCTGGCTGCCCTTAAGATCGGAAAGGGGGAAGCACATCCCTTGCCTGGCACACGAAATGAACCCGTCGTCCAAAAATTTCCCAAAAGCGCTACTGGGGCCCGGGATTTGCCTCTGGGGAAAGGGGGTTTCGAGGTCAAAGGGCTCACACTTCCCCTTTTTTTCCGCACCCTGCTTCGTCCCGCCGGGCGGGCCCGTTGCAGCGTAAGCTCGCCTTCCCATCAACCCTAAATTGTTGACGTTCAACCCCTTTGGAATTCCCCCCCCCACAGTCCCACGATTTTGAACAGCACGAAATCCCAAATTAACGCAGTACAAATTTGGACACAGGCCGGGAACAAGCATTTTGGGGGACCTGGGGTAGGCGGGTTGAAAGGGGCGGGTTGAAAAGCTCTGCACCACCCTTGCCATTTTTTTGGAAGAACCACCAAAATGGTCATGGGGAAACAATGCCCCCTCGACCCAAGGCTTGGGAAATCAAGGCTCCTTTCCTCCACAATAATTGGGTATTTCCTCCAACGATCCCCCCGCTTTTAAAGGGCCATCAAAGGGAACAACGGGTTTTTGGGGGTTTGCCACATTTCCCCCCGATCCCCAATAAAAAAAGCAAAACTCAGCATTTTCCCCTTCCACCCACCCAAATAGAGAAAAAATGCGGGAAATTGGAAGTACTGTTTGATCAACGGAACACTTTAGTCTGCTTCCTTTTCTTAAAAATTTCAGGGTGGGACAATGCAGCAACGGAAAAGGCAGAAAGGAGTGCCAATTACCGCAGAAATTGCAGGAAATTGGGGCCAAAAGCCAAATTTGGGTGACCTCTGGCAACCCTTTAAATTTACCACCTCCCCAACGCATTAATGCGGGGGCACACATACAACACAAAAGAGACCGGTTTAAAAGTCATGGGCCGACAAATCTGCGTCTCAACCCCTTTTTTTGGATTTTTTTCCGGGCCCCAAACAAACTTCGGGTATCCAAAAGGGAAATAAATTTGGGGCCCAGCCGCTCGCCACCCCCCATAAGGTTTGTGTTCGGCCCCCAGCAGCCATTTCAAAAGCTGACGGCCCTTTAAAGCACAGCTGGGGGAGCATTACAGACAAACGCACCCAAACTTTCCACAGAAAATTTGTTGATCGTTTTGACTTTCATAAAAGGAAAAAGCATGATCCTAAAAGATGTTGGGGCCCCCAAATTTTGCCGAGGCCCACTGATTATTGCCGGCCCAACTTCACATTCCTCTTCAAACAGAAAGGCCCCCTTTTAAAAAAAAATTTTTTTTTAAATGAAATTTTTTTACGGGGCAATTTTTTTTTCCCCCCCATTCCCAAAATTCATTTTTGCTGGTTTTGCGGTGAGGAGACGAAAATACACCAATTGTAAAAGGGGTTTCATAAAAAAAACCAATATTCCTTTTCCCCACTTTATTTTACTTTTTTTTTCCGCACTGCCCAATGTTTTGGGGGTCTTGGGGGCTGTAGATACACTATAATCGGGGTCCTTTGGAAAAGAAATTTTGTTTTCAAAAGGGGCTTTTTCCCTTCCCCTCAAAATTTTAACAGGGGGCGAAAATTTTTTTTTAAAATTTTTTTGGGTTTAAACCCTGCTGTAAATAAAAGCTATACTACAGGTCCTATTAAAAAAAATTTGGTTTCCCAAAAAAATTTTTGGGTTTCTTCAAAATTGTCAACAGTGTCCCCAAGGGGTGATGTTTTTAAAAATTTAGGGGAAAGGGGCTGTCAAAAACAGGAACGGGGTTGGGAAAACTTTAAATTTGGACAAAAATTCAAAATGACTTGCTTTTGCAAGATCTTTAACATGGGCCAACAACCCCTGCAGTGAGCAACCCTTTTTTAATAAAAACGCATTACAAAAAATGATACAAAATTCCTCTAAATTGTACGGGGGAGGTACAAAATTTTGGAAACAATGTATTTTAATTAAAGGGAAAAAGGTTATATACATTTCCCCCCAAAAAAAAACAGAGACAATTTCCTCCAAAAAATTTGAGAAAACGAAAATAATAATGCCACAAAAAAGGGCCCCCGGGGTTAAACAGGAGCATCAACCCCCCACATTTCCAAGTGAAGCCAATTATCCCCACTCATAGGAGGGCAAGGCTTTCGAAGGGGGCAAAAAATTTCTCAACGCTACCCAGCCCTTGACGTGTACGGGGAAAAGGTTGGAAAGGTCTTGGGCTCACACTTCCGTTCCGATTCTCTTCAGCCCAACTGTTTCTTTTGGCTCGTCAAAGGGGCATTTTTTCCCGGGTTTAAGGGAAAGGGACGCCACCGGGGCTTTTTCCCGAACCCACTTAAACCCTCAGGCCTGCTAGCTGAACCTGCATTTTTAAATAGTTTGAGGGGACGCCAGCCCTTTTTTCTAAAACCCCACCCACTAAAAAGCCCGGGCCCGCCCCAAGAACCTGCATGATCCAATTACACCTCACCCCCCCTTGATAAATAATTTCCTTCACCCACTTGACAGTAGAAGGGCAGGATTTTTAAAGACAGGCCTCTTTTTGACCTACTAGGGACAATCTTTTTCATTTTGCTTCAAAACGAGTTTTTTTTAAAATAAAATTTTTATTTCTTTTGAAAAAATTTTTCCCTTGAGGGCCAAAAAGGGCCCCTGGGGGGGGGTTTTTTGGGTAAATTGCGTGTACGGGAATAGGATATTTCAATGTCCATTTCACAAAAATATGTTTAAAAGACTACTTTTTTCCCCCTTTTTAATCTGTGGGTCACGTTTTGAGGGGCATGCTGCGTTCAAGACAGTATATCAATGTCCTTCAACAAAAAGGGTTTAAAAGATCCCTTTTCCGGGCACTTTTTTAATCTGGGGTCATGCGGGTTTTGGGGCTTGCGTGGCCCAGGAAAAGTATAGTCAATGCCCTTTTCAAAAAAAAAAAAAGGTGGTTAAAGATTTTTTTTTTTTTTTTTTCGGCATTTTTTAAAATTTTGGGGGTCAACACTTTTTTGGGGGGTCATTTTTGGGGTCCGGGACAGGCATAGAAATGTCCGTTCAAAAAAAATTTGGTTCAAAGACCCCTTTTTCGGCTTTTTTTTTAAATTGGGGGGGTCAAAAGGGTTTAAAGGTCATACAGGGGCCCCGGGACATTGGGGTAAAAGCCGTCAAATAAAAATGGTGGTTAAAGGGATCCTTTTTCCGGCATTTTTTAAATCTGGGGGTCTGCGGGTTTTGGGCTCTGCTGGGGCCCCAGGACGGGTATAAGTTCAAATGTCCATTCAACTAAAATGGTGGTTCAAAGACCCCCTTTTTTCCGGCATTTTTTTAATCTTGGGTCAGTAGTTTTAAAACGCGGGGCCCCGGGACAGCTTTTCAATTCCGTTCAACTAAAATGGTATTAAAAAGGTCCTTTTTTCCGGCATTTTTTAATCGTGGGTCAGACGGGTTTTTAAGGGGTCTGCTCCCCAGGAAAGCATATCAATGCCCATTCAACTAAAATGTTTTTGAAAGACTCCTTTTTCCGGACTTTTTAATTTTGGGGTCAGACGGGTTTTAAGGGTCATGCTGCGTCCCGGGAAAGGGATAGAAAAAGCCCCTTCAAGTAAAAGAGGTTCAATAATACCCTTCTGGCATTTTTTAAATTTGTGGGTCATCGTTTAAGGTCATCTGGGGTACAAGACGGGGATAGGTAGTCTGTAAGTTTTTTTCTGGATCTTGTTGCCTAATTGTTTGCCTATATGAGCACATCCTTTTTATGTTGTGGATTTTAAATTACAGCCCTTTTGGGTTAAAGAAAAAGGGTTTGTTCCTCTCCCATAGACTTTAATGGCATCGGCGATAACGTTTCGACTATGGAATATCGCATGTTTTTTCCGATATCGACTTTGAAACGATAAGATAGTTAAAACAATCCTTTCCCCTTCTCTTTACATGTCCCGGGGTACAATTCTTTGGGCACCAGGTCAGGGGGTCACTTTAGTATTGAGCGATTTTATCGACAAAGTTGAAATTTGGCCGGTTTTTAGGTAATCGGGTTTTTTCCCATCCGCGATAAATTTTGTTAAAATCTGCGCATAATTATTAAAATCCGCCATTTTCGGGGCCCTTTCCCGAATTTTGGCAAACCCGCCAAACACTTACGAATAGAGCGGGGTTGGGTTGTTGCGACGTCTGCTGGTGTGTTGTTTCCCCATTGGGGAAAAAACACATGACCTCTTTTTAAAATAGAACACCCTTTCCCGTTCTGCCCCATTCTCCAGCGTTTCATACTATTGGGGTGCGTTGCATGTCTCCAAACTATCACGAAAACTACTATTTTTACAAGGAAAAAATCTACTATTAGCTGTTTTGTTAAATTTGACATTGGAAGATTTTGGTAGTTAATTTTTTTAAACAGCCTATTTTCTATAAATACAGGGGGGGTGGGGGGGGGGCCGTGGGGGAACACGAAAACTCTTAAAGACATGGATAAAGTTCCCAAGTTATGTAGACATTTCATGCAAAATTTTCCCTTTTAACTTTGCTATGAAAGATTTCCCGGTTAAATTTGGG
>JAODAL010039505.1:0-37935 GCA_025379985.1 Phyllomedusa bahiana | reverse complement strand
GGCAGCTCCTGAGACAGTAAGAAATACAGAATCACTCAAAACCAGACGATGCAGCCCCCTTAGGTCGTAAATTAACTGAAGTCTGTAGGCTTGAGAGCTAAACAGAGGTATGCAAGCCTGTGTGATTATAGCATGTGATACAACAAGGGAAATTATAATTAGTTTAATATACAAGAAATGGAAATTATGACATCAAATAGTCACATATTTCACTAGCATTACAAAGCCCCACCAACAGGTCAGGTTTTCTGGCTTTCCTCAGAGGTGCACATTTGATATCATTAGCATTGCACAAGTGATATCATCAGTAATGGTCAATGCATTCTGTGGGAGATCCTGAAAACATGACCTGTTGGGGGGCTCTGAGGACTGGAGTTGGGGAACACTGCTTTAAAAATTGCAGTCACTTCCTCTCTTTACCAAACAACATACGGTAGCATTGATCTAAGAAACATTTCCAAAAAAAGGAGGCCTGACTTTCCTTTTACCCGGAGAAGCTTGTGCCGCTATGGACAGCTCGGACGTATTAGATGTTTTTGCATCATTTTTATTAAGAATTTCTTTCTACAAATAAACCTTAAGTAAGAGACCATCTCAGCACATAGGCCTGCAGATGTCCAGAGCACAGAGCAAGGACGGGTCAGAGACCCAGGAAGTCGCAGGCAAAGTCGCTGGGTAATTTCTCGTTCATGCAATATACGATTTTTTTGTATAATTTTTTTTTTATTTTGCCCTTTCTGCAGCCGCCTGATCTGTATTACATCCATCTACTGACTAATTAAATCTGCTGTGTTGGAAAACCCGGTGACAATCACCTTGTAAGTCTAGGAGAACAGTCGAGAGAAGATGCAGTAATAGTGGACAAGAAGGTTACAGGTGGTTACGTCATTCGACCCATCTGAGCTCATAGCGACCCATCTGAGCCCATAGCAACCCATCTGAACCCATAGCGACCCATCTGAGCCCATAGCAACCCATCTCAGCCCATAGCAACCCATCTCAGCCCATAGCAACCCATCTCAGCCCATAGCAACCCATCTCAGCCCATAGCAACCCATGTGAGCCCATAGCAACCCATCTCAGCCCATAGCAACCCATGTGAGCCCATAGCAACCCATCTCAGCCCATAGCAACCCATGTGTGCCCATAGCAACCCATGTGAGCCCATAGCAACCCATCTCAGCCCATAGCAACCCGTGTGTGCCCAAAGCAACCCATGTGAGCCCATAGCAACCCATGTGAGCCCATAACAACCCAAATGAGCCCATAGAAACCCATCTGAGCACATAGCAACCCATCTGAGCACATAGCAACCCATCTCAGCCCATAGCAACCCATGTGTGCCCATAGCAAACCATGTGAGCCCATAGCAACCCATCTGAGCCCATAGCAACCCATCTGAGCCCATAGCAAATTTGTCAGTAAGAAACATAAACCAGCTCCTGTGCTGCTGACACAACACAGCAGGAAGTGACATCACAATTTCGGCTACTGCTAGAGCAGATAGAGATGGTCAGAATCCTAGTGAACCTTGTGAACACAAGCAGGAGATAAGAACTGCTCTAACTCTGAAGGAATGCAAAATCACAACAACAATGTACTTGGTAATAGTCTTTATTAACCTTCCCCACATGTTTAAATCCAGTCAGTGTGGTGAGAACCCCATTATGTTCTGTTTTCTGTTGTATTATCATTTTGGGAAAATGACGCCAATATCAATCAGCTTCAAAATGTCCAGGAATGAATGAGAATTTTATAAAAATTTTAGGGGACAATAAAAGAATTCTTCTGATCTGCTCCAGAAAAGGCTGAGTGTCACCTCGTGCTGCTCCCTCTGACTATCCTTAAGTGCCATCCATACGGGCAGCAGTGTAAGCTGCTGGCTGCTCCGTCCTTGTGATATTGGCCGGTGTGAGCTCCTCAGACAACCTGGCTCCTTTGAGCTCCCCCAGAGTCACCATGTTGGGCTGAGAAAGGTGTAGACACTGGCCCATATAGCAAAGGGGGAGAAGAACTCCCAAACTCAGGTGATACAACAGCCTAAGATGGTGGTTGGGATTACAGGTGTGTGCCACAGCACCCAGCAGCAACAATAACTGTATTTTACCAAAAAGACCCAACTATTGGTTTCTTCATTATCTATTGCATTATCTTCCCAGGAACTTGTTTAAAATGGAACCAATGTGAATCATCTCCAAAGATCCCGGCAAAGACTGAGAGAAAAAAAGACACTTCTCCATAAAAGGCTGCTGTCACTGTGCTGTCCAGGCTCCTCTCTGACTACTTTTTGGTGCACACCTGCCAACAACACAAGGACAGAGCAGACAGGAGTGGACCCTGCTACCGTATAGATGGCACTTAGAAATGGTCAGAGGGGAGCGGCCCAGACAGCGCGGTGACCCGTAGCTTTTTAGATGACTTTCTTTATGGTTTCTCTCCAATATTTTAATCCAGACTTTTCCGGTCACATTGGAGATGATTAATATCAGGTGTGGCCCCAGTTATCTCGGACACTACAGAAAGGCTTCGGTTGCTGGAGGTTGGGAGTTCTGCTTCCTCTGTCTCGCGTGTCTGCACTATACTCAGTTACTGCCTGGTGACCCTGGGGTAACTTGGATAAGTCAGGTTTTCTGAGGAGGTTGCACCAGCTAACATCGCGAGGCCGTGACAGACAGAAGCTGACCCTGCTGTCCGCATAGATGGCACTAAAAGTAGTTACAGAGGAGTGGCCCAAACAGGACAGTGACACTCAGCCTTTTATGGAAAAGTGTCTGTTTTTCCTCCATTTTTTCTCTCAGTCTTTCTGGGGATCTTTGGAGATGATGGACGTTGGGTCTATTTTACACCAGTTCCTGGGAAGATGATGCAATAGATAATGAAGAAACCAATAGTTGGGTCTTTTTGGTAAAATACATTTATTGTTTCTGCTGGGTGCTGTGGCGCGCACCTGTAATCCCTGCTACCATCGGAGGCTTAGGCTGTTGGATCACCAGAGTTTGGGAGTTCTGCTCCCTCTGTGCTATATGGGTCGGTGTCTGCACCTTTCTCAGCATGGTGACTCTGGGGGAGCTCGGAGAAGCCATGTTGTCTGAGGAAGTTGCACCAGCTAACATCGTGAGGACGGTGCAGCTCACACGGCTGCCCGTATAGATGGCACTTAAAGATAGTCAGAGGGAGCAGCATGAGGAGACACTCAGCCTTTTATGGAGCAGATCAGGGTAATTTGTTTTTTTTTTGTTTTCTGTCTATTTTAAAAAATAAAAATCTTTTCCAAATTTGGACAAAGTTATTAGAACCTTTAGGAAGAATAAATGGAAAACAAATGCAGAATCCTTCATGGCCTCCAGGAAGCAGAATGTAACATGGTGACTGATAAAGTACCTGAGAGAAATCACAAGATAAGAAGGAAGGATTCTTATAGGTAAAGGAAAGGTCTGTCTACCTTTCATGCTGTGGTGCACACCTGTTATTCCAACTGGTACTAGGTTACATTACATGAGTTTGGGAGTTCTGTTCTCCTTCCTCTGCTGTTCAGGGTCTGCATCATGTTTTTTGCTATTTTGTTGACTCGGAGGAGTCGGTTGCCAAAGTAGGTCTCGCTGACCGACACTGTGACATTGGAGCAGACATAGACCCCGCTACTGCTTGTGTGGATGGTACCTATGAATTTTCCGAGCTGAACAGCAAAGTGACACTTGTTCTTTTTAACGGAATCATCTCTTTTTTTTCCCTCCGTCATTCCCGACTCACTTTGGAGATGATTGATATCTGCACAATTTTAAGCAGGTTCCTGGAAAGATAATGCAGAGACCAACAGAAAGTCTGGATGGAGTCTGTGGTGCAGCCCCTGTAATTCCAGCTTGTAACACACAGTGGTAGTGGATCCTCTGGACCACCGCAAGCGATGGTTTAAGCCACGCCAGGGAGCGGAATCTAAGTAGGTCCGGTTTTCACAGACCACGTCGCAAAGCTGATGGACTTGCTGTGGCGGATTGCTACCAGGTTGCTACCCTGACGTGACTTGCTTTGCGTGGCTGCGAGGTGTGCGAGGTACAAAAATCGTATAGGCAGGCTCGTAGTCGGGGACAGGCAGAAAGGTCAGGGCAGGCGGCAATGGTTCGTGGTCGAGGGACGGAGGCAGAAGGTATGGTACACGGAATAACACAAGACACTAATGAAACGCTTCCTCACAGGGCACTATCGATTCGGCAAGGTTATTGGGAAGGGGCAGGACTTAAATAGGGTCAGCGCCCGATGGAACCAATTATCGGCGTTCACCCCTAGGGGGCGAAAGCGCGCCTGGCCAGCCACAGGAGCGCGGCGAGGTAAGTGCCAGTTAAAGCCGTGAGCTGCAGCTGTGGGGACTGAGCCGCGGCATCACCGGCAGCAGAAGCCGCAGCAGGGGTGCGGGTGTGCCCACGGGCAGACACGGGGGCCGCGGGGACACCCGTAACACAGCTACTATGTTGGAGTTTGGGAGTTCTGGTCCCGTTTCCTCATATGAGGCAGAGTCTGCACTACGTCTAGTGTTACATTTATGAGATAAGTGTGATATCTTTTTATAAAGCATTTGACAAACATCCCATGATGGAAGGGAACTTATGGGTAAAAGAAAGCTCTCTCTGTGCCGGGTGCTGTGGCACACACCTGTAATCCCTTCTCTCTGGGGAGGCTTAGGCTGTTGGATCACCCAGGTGTAGGAGTTCTGCTCCCTCTGTGCTATATGGGCTGGTGTCTGTACTATACTCAGTTACAGTATGGTAACTCTGGGGGAGCTCGGAGGAGCCAGGTTGTCTGAGGAGGTGCACACCAGCTAACATCGTGAGGACGTGACAGAGAGAAGCTGACCCTGCTGTCCGTATAGATAAGCACTAAAATTAGTTTTACAGAGGATGTGGGCCAAAACTGCCACTAGAGATACACAGCACTTTTATGGAGCAGATTGGGGTTATTCTTGTGTTTTGGTTGGTTTTTATTTTTTTGTTGAGGTTTTTGGGGCAGTTTATCAGGCTTCTGTGTGAAAAAGGATCTTCATCAGATTTTCAGAGCTCTCTAAAATACTAAAAACCACAGAAAATATGATGGAAAACCTGAGTGCTGTTCTAGACAAAGCTTAGGCTGTTGGATCCACCTAGGTTTTAGGAATTTTGCTCCTCTTGTGTCAGCACACGCTTGTATCAATGTGATAACTCTAGCGGAGCTCGGTGGAGCACAGGTTTGCTTGAGGACGGTCGCATGCCGAGCCAACATAGGAGGATGTGTAAAGACAGAAGCCCAACACTTCTGTCCCATATAGATGACCCACTAAAAGTAGGTTACAGAGGGCGGTCCCTAAACAGCACAGTAACACCAGCCTTTTTTGGAGTCAGATCAGGGTAATTTGTTTTGTTTTTTTGTTTTCTGTCCATTATTTTTTTTTTTTATATCTTTTCCAAATTTGTGCAAAGTTATTGGAACCTTTAGGAAGGGGAAAAGGGAAAACAAATGCAGGAATCCTTAAGTCCCTCCAGGATGCAGATGTACATGGTGACTGATAAAGTACCTAGAGGAGGGCAAAAAGATATGACAGAAGGATTTCTTATGGGTAAGGAAAGGTTTCTTTATGCTCTTTCTGTGGGCAGCGGATTGTGTTTCACCTAATTAGTGGGTTAGATTACATGAGTTTGGGAGTCTGTTCCCTTCTTCTCTGTTCAGGTCTGCACCATGTTTCGTTCTATTTTGTGAGTCGGGTTGCCAAAGTAGGTTCTCGGTCTCAACGACCTGTGAAATCGGAGAGACATAGACCTCGCTGCTGCCTGTGTGGTGGCACCTAGCACTTATGCATTGTTTGAACTGCAACAAGTGAGATTTATTCTTTCGTAACTTGTAGATCAGATCATCTCCTTTTTTTCCCCTCAGTCATTCCCGAACTCACGTTGAGATGATGTGACATCAGCACATTTTAAAAAGGGTCTGGAAAGATAAGCAGAGACCAACAGAGAGTGCCGGATGGAATCTGTGCCTGCCCCTGTAACCCCCCTGTTACCATGGAAGATGCTGGCTCTCTGGAGTGTTGGCCGTTCTGGTTCCCCTGTCGGAGCTCGGTTGGGTGCCTGCAATAAGTCAGTTTTATTGTTCCTCTTCCAGGGTTTCTTCGCGTTAAGTGTGATATGATTTTATAAAAGCATGGACAAAAATAACAGGATGGAAGGAAACTTATAGACGGTAAATGAAAAACATCCTCCATTCCGGGTGCTGTGGTAGACACACTGTAATCCCACCTCCATCGGAGGCTTAGGCTGTTAGATCACTTGAATTGGGAGTTCTGCTCCCTCTGTGCTAATGGGACTGGCTGACTGACACTTTCTCTGCTCCAACATGGTGACTCTGGGGGAGCCAGTTCCTCTGAGTAGGTTGCACCAGCTAACATCATGAGGACGTAACAGACAGAAGCCGACCCTGCTGTCCGTATAGATGGCACTAAAAGTAGTCAGAGAGGAGCCGTACAGCGCAGTGACAGCAGCCTTTTATGGAGCAGATGGGAAAGGGTCATTTTTTCTCTCAGTCTTTCCCGGGATCTTTGGAGATGATTCTCTTTGGTTCCATTTTAAACCAGTTCTGGTAAGGATATGAAATCAGATAAATGAAGAAACAACTACTAGGTTATTTTTTGTAAAAATAACATTGTGCTTTTCTTTTTGCAGGGTGTTGTGGCGCACACCCTGTAAATCCCCCACCAACATGGGAGGTTAGGCGTTGGATCACCAGAGTACAGGAGTTCTTTACCTCTGGGCTATCAGGTGGTGTCTGCACATTCATCGTTCAACACATGGTGACTCTGGGGGAGCTTGGAGGAACCATGTTGTCTGAGGAGGTGCGCACCAGTTAACATTGCCAGAACAGGCATGCTGAGGCGAGTGACTGCTGGCAGATAGTTGGCACTTAAGATAGTCAGAGGGTGCAGCACGAGGGGACACTCAGCCTTGTATGGAGTGAATTGAATACTTTATTTTTCTTTCCAATCTTTTAAAATTGTCAAAACTGCAAAAAAAAACACCAATTGGATCCCCAGAAACACCTGAAGTAAGAGGCAAAGTCACCTGGTAATTTTTACATTAATGCTCACGCTTTCGTTTTATGAAAAAAAATTTGCTTTTGTGGCATCAGGCCTTAACTTGCAATAAATATTAAAACTGACTAAATGAAAATCTGCTTGTGACGAAACAACCAGGATGGACAACCACATTGTAAGTCAAGCTATGTTTCGGGACAATAAACCTGCAGTAATAAGGAGCGATATTGTTACAGTAATTCATTCATTTGATCTCGTCTACACGGTAGATGTGATGTGAGAGGGAAAGTATATAGGGTATCCATTGTTTTCCTCATTATACTGATGACACAAACATAGAGGAAACTGTAATTTCAATCAATGTTCACTATTCACTTTATGAGGCGGGATTAACAAAATGCCATGTAGGCCATTTTCATGGTCGGTCCAAGGATATCTGCAAAAGTGACCTGTGAACGTACCCAAAGATGAACTGGTCGAAAACGTACGCAAAGTGAGCTATGTGAACGTTACTCAATCCTGTGAGTTGTGAATGTACCCATGAGTGAGTTGTGAACGTACCCACAAGAGAGCTATGAACGTACCCACAAGTGAGCTGTAAACATACGCACAAGAGAGCACTGAACATACGCACAAGTGAACTCTGAACGTACCCACAAGTGGCTGTGACACGTAACACAAGAGAGCTGTGAAGTACCTACAAGTGAGCTGTCAGCGTACCTACAAGAGAGCTGTGAATGTATCCACAAGAGAGCTGTGAATGTACCCACAAGGGAGCTGTGAATGTACGCACAAGAGAGCTGTGAACGTACCCACAAGAGAACTGTGAACGTACGCACAAGAGAGCTGTGAACGGACCCCACAAGTGACGCTGTTGATGATACGCACAAGAGAGACTGTGACATTACTCACAAGAGTGCTGGTGATCGTCACGCACAGTGAGCTGTGAACATAGCACAAAAAGAGCTGTGGACAAACGAACAAGAGAGCTGTGAACATGACGCACAAGAAGTGCTGTGAACATACGCACAGAGGAGTGTGACGTAACCCACAACAGAGCTGTGAATGTACGCACAAGTGAGCTGTGAACATACGCACAAGAGAGCTGTGAACAAACCACAAGTGAGCTGTGAACAAACGCACAAGAGAGCTGTGAACATACACACAAGAGAGCTGTGAACAAACCACAAGTGAGCTGTGAACAAATGCACAAGTGAGCTGTGAACATACGCACAAGAGAGCTGTGAACGTACGCACAAGAGAGCTGTGAACTATGCACAAGGAGCTGTGAACTACCACAAGAGAGCGTGAAACAAACCCAAAGTGAGTTTGTGAAAATATGCACAAGGAGCTGTGAAGTACCTCAAGGAGCTGTGAAAACGTCCCACAAGGAGTAGGGGAACTCCCGCACTAGTGAGCTGTAAATACGCACAAGGGAGCTGTAAATATGCACAAGTGAGCTGTGAACATCGCACAAGTGAGGCTGTGAAATACGCACAAGGACTTGAAAACCCAAAGTGAGCTTGAATTAATTACCACAGGGAGCTGTGCGTACCACAAAGAGCTGTAAACTTACGCACAAGGACTGTGACTACGCACAAGAAGCTGTGAACTACGCACAAGGAGTGTGTCCGGTTAACATACGCCAAGGAGCTGTGAACAAAGGGCACAAGAGAGCTGTGAACGTACCAAAAGAGCTGTGAGTACGCACAAGTGAGGGACTCGTGAACATACGCACAAGTGAGCTTGAATTTCTCCAAAAGTAGTCACCGTGCGCAGATGGAAAAGTGGTTTTTTTTCCTCCATTTTATCTCTCGTCTTTTCCCGGGATCTTTGGAGATGATTCACATTGGTTCCATTTTAAACAATTTTCTGGAAGAAAATGAAGAAATCAATATTGGGCCCTTTTGGAAAAAGAAATTTTTTTTCCTGCTGGGGCTGTGGGCACACCTGTAATCCCCCACATTGGAGGCTGAGGCTGTTGGATCACCTGAGCTGGGGTTGCTCCCTCTGTTTCTAATGGGTGGTGCTTCCCTTTTCTCATATTTAACATGGTGACTCTAGGGGTCTTGGAGGAACCATGTTGTTCGAGGAGGTGGCATAGCCAACATCTGGGGCTGGAGCAGAAGAAGTGGACCCGCTGCCCTATAGATGGCTCTTAGAATAGTTGGAGAGGAGCGCCCCCGATGACACTCGCCTTTTAGAGACTTTCTTTTTGGTTTCTCTCCAATATTTGAAGACCCCCCAGACTTTTCGTGTCTTGTGGAGTGATTGGTATCAGCGCAGTCCACTATCTCACACAAGTTCCTGCAAAAATCCAAATACAGAAGGAAGGAATCTTTTGGTAAGGAACCCGCGGGCACCAGCTAACATCGAGGACGTGACAGAAAAGAAGCCAACCCTGTTTGTCCGTATGATGGCATAAAAGTAGTCAGAGAGGAGCCTGAACAGCGCAGTGACAGCAGCCTTTTGGGCAGATTGGGAAAGGGTCTTTTTCCTCTTTTTTTCCTCTCAGTCTTTCCCGGGATCTTGTGGAGATGATTCTCTTTGGTTCCATTTTAAACCAGTTCCTGGAAAGATAATGAAATAGATAATTTGAAGAAACCAATACTTGGGTTTTTTGGTAAAATAATTGTTTTTCTGCCGGGTGCTGTGGCGCGCACCTGTAATCCCAGCTACTTGGGAGGCTGAGGCTGGTGGATACCAGAGTCCCAGGAGTTCTGCCCCCTCTTTTGCTATGGGGGCCGGGTGTCTGCACCATTCTCAGCTCAACATGGTGACTCTGGGGGAACTCGGAGGAACCATGTTGTCTGAGGAGGTGCGCACCAGTAAACATCGCGAGGACGGCAGAGGCAAGGACTGCTGCCCGGATAGATGGCACTTAAAGATAGTCAGAGGGAGCAGCACGAGGGGACACTCAGCCTTTTATGGAGTAAATTGGAATACTTTATTTTTCTTTCCAATCTTTTAAAAATTTTCAAAACTGCAAAAAAACACCAAATGGCTCAGAAACACATGAAGTCAGAGGCAAAGTCACCTGGGTAATTCTTACATTAATGCAACGCTTTCCAGTTTTATGAAAAAATTTGCTTTTGTGCATCCACCTAATCTTCAATAAATATTAAAACTGACTAATGAAATCTACTGTGACAAAAAAACCAGGTGACAACCACTTTGTAAGCTGCTATGTTTCCGGGACAATAACCTGCAGTATAAGGAGCGATATTGTTACAGCTTGAATTTATCATGTGTTTCGTCACAGGTAGATGAGGACTCACTGAGTGGAGGGAATATATAGGGTATCCCATTGCCTTCCATATACTGATGACACCAACAATAGAGGAAGCTGTAATTTCAATCAATGGTCATATTCACCTTTATGTGCGGGATACAAAAGCATGGTAGGCCATTTTCATGGTGTCCCAAAGGATATCTGCACAAGTGACCTGTGAACGTACCCAAAAATGGACTGTGAACGTACGCACAAGTGAGCTGTGAACGTACTCACATGTGAGTTGTGAATGTACCCACAAGTGAGTTGTGAACGTACCCACAAAAGAGCTATGAACGTACCCACAAGTGAGCTGTGAACGTACCCACAAGAGAGCAGTGAACGTACCCACAAGTGAGCTGTAAACATACGCACAAGTGAACTCTGAAAGTACCCACAAGAGAGCTGTGAACGTAACCTACAAGTGAGGCTGTCAGTGTACCCCATGAGAGTGTGAATGTATCCACAAGAGAGCTGAGAATGTACCCACAAGGGAGCTTTAATGTACCCACAGGAGCTGTGAATGTACGCACAAGAGAGCTGTGAACGTACCCACAAGAGAACTGTGAACGTACGCACAAGAGAGCTGTGAACGGACCCACAAGTGAGCTGTGAACATACGCATAAGAGAGCTGTGAACATAAGCACAAGAGAGCTGTGAACGTACCCACAAGAGAGCTGTGAACATACGCACAAGAGAGCTGTGAACATACGCACACGAAAGCTCTGGAACAAAACCACAAGTGAGCTGTGAACATACGCACAAGAGAGCTGTGAACGTACCCACAAAAGAGCTATGAACGTACCCACAAGTGAGCTGTGAACGTGCCCACAAGTGAGCTGTGAACATACACGCACAAGAGAGCTGTGAACAAACGCACAAGTGAGCTTGTGAACGTACCACAAGTGAGACAGTGAACATACGCACAGTGAGCTGTGGAACATACCGCACAAGAGAGCTGGAACAAACGCACAAGTTAGCTGTGAACTAAACCCACAAGAGAGCTGTGAACATACCACAAGTGAGCTGTGAACGTACCCACAGTGAGCTGTGATCATACGCACAAAGAGAGCTGGGAACAAACGCACAAAGAGCTGTGAAGTAACCCACGAACAAAGCTGTGGGTGAATGTACGCACAATGAGCTGTGGAACCATTACTCACTAAGATAGCAAGTGAACGTACCCAACAAAGTGAGCTGTGGAACATACGCACCACGAGAGCTGTGAAACAACCACATAGAGAGCTGTGAACAAAACGCACAAGAATCTGTGGAACGTACCCACCAACAGAGCTGTGAAAGTAAACGCACAAGAGAGCTGTGAACAAATGCACAAGAGAGCTGTGAACAAACGCACAACAGAAGCTGGTGACATTACCCACAATGACCTTGTAAACATAGGGCACAAGAAAGCTGTGAACAAACGCACAAGAGAGACTGTGAACGTACCCAAAACAGAGCTTTTAAATTTGTACGAAACAAGTGACTTTTTCCAAAAACGCAAAAAGGAGCTTTTACCATACTCCACAAGTAGCTGTGCCCAAAAATGCACAAGGAGCCTTGAATGAAACCCCAAAAGAAGCCCAAAACCTTTGGCGCGGGGTTTAAAAAGGGTGCCCTTTTTTTCCCCTTTTCCCCCTTTTTTTCTTTTTCCCCCTTTTCCCCCCGGGATTTTTGGGAGATTATTCACTTTTGGGTTACTTTTTAAAAAACAATTTCCTGGAAAAAAAAGAAGAAATCAATACTTGGGGTTTTTTTTGGGAAAAAGAAATGGGTTTCCTCCGGGGTGTTTGGGGCTCACCTTTTTAACCCCCCCCTTTACCCCCCCCCCAATTGGGGGCCTTAGGCTGTTGGTTTCACCTGGGGTTTCTGGGGGGTTCTGCACTGGGCCGGTGCCCTGAAATTTGCCCCATATTTTACATGGGGGTCTGGGGGGTTTTGGAGGAACCATTTTTGCCCTGAGGAGGTGCGCACTAACCCCAAACCTTCATGGGGAGGAGCAAACAGAAGGGGGACCCGTTTTCCCATAAAGAGGCCTTCTTGGGAAATAGTCAGAGAGGAGAAAAGGCCCCCCCGAACCCCGGGTGACAGAAACCCTTTTTTAAAAACGATTTTCTTTAAATTGGTTCCCCTCCAATATTTGAAACCCCCCCAGATTTTTTCGTGTCTTATTGGAAAAATGAACCCCATTATTTTTCTGTTTTTTGTTGTTTAACCTTTTTGGGAAAAATTTAAACCCCAAAATCAATCACCCCTTCAAAATGTCCGGGAAATTTTAAGAGAATTGTAAAAAAAAATTTTTAGGGGACAATAAAAAAATTCTTCTGATCTGCTCCAAAAAAAGGCGGGGGGCCCAACCCTCGTGCGCTTTTCCCCCCCGACTATCCTTTTAAATGTCATTTCCCTACAGGCAGGGTTTTAAACTGCTAGGGTCTCCGGCCTTTGTTTATGTTGGCCGGTGTGAAGCTCCCCCCCGAATAACACCATGTTGGGGCTGAAAAAAGGTGTAGGGCCCCCCACCCATAAAAGGCACAGGGGGGAAAGAACCCCCCAAATTCAAAGGGGATAAAAACAGCCTAAAAATGGTGGTTTGGGGAAAATTTCAAGGTGTTGGGGCCAAAGCACCCAGCACAAAAAATAAATGTAATTTTTAAAACCAAAAAAAAAACCCAAAATATTGGTTTCTTCAATTATCTAATGCAATTATCCTTTCCCCGGGGAAAATGTTTTAAAAAAGGAAACAATGTGAAAACATCCCCCAAAGAAACCCCCCCCGGGAAAGACTGAAGAGAAAAAAAAGACACTTCTCCATAAAAGGCCCGCTTTTCACTGTGCTGTTCAGGGCCCCCTCTCTTTACCACTTTTTTGGTGCCCCCCCGGGCCCAAAATCACAAGGCCCAAACAAACAGGATGGACCCGCAAACCCTAAAAGTTTTAAAACCCTTTGAAATGGGGCAGAGGGAGGGGGCCCCGGGCAGCGGTGAAACCCCAAAATTTTTTGATGAAATTTCTTTTTGGGTTTTTTTTTCTAATTTTTTTTTTAATCCCCGACTTTTCCCCCGGTCACATTTGGGGATGAATTCATAAACAGGTGTGGGCCCCCGTTTTAAACTCGACAAATACAAGGGGAAAGGCTTTCCTCTGTTCCCCGCGTGGTTTTTTTGCACTTAAACTCAGTTTACCCGGGGCCCGGGGGGGGGGACCCGGGGTAACTTGTATAAGTCAGGGTTTTTTTGAGGAGGTTTCAAACCCGCAAAAAAATCGCGAGGGGGCCCTGACAGACAGAAAACCGACCCCTGCTGTCCGCATAAAATGGCACAAAAAAGTTACAAAAGGAGTGGCCCAAAACAGCAAAAGTGACACTCAGGCCCCTTTTTTGGAAAAAATTCCCGTTTTTCCCCCCATTTTTTCCCCCAGCTATCTGGGGATCTTTAGATGAAGGACGATTTGGGGCCATTTTTAAACCAGTTTCCCCGGGAAGATTATGCAATAGATAAAAATTAAAAAAAAACCCAAAATTTGGGGTTTTTTTTGGTTAAAAAAACCCTTTTTTTGTTTCTTTTCTTGGGGGCTGTGGCGCGCACCTGTAATCCCCCGCTAAACCAAACAAAAGGCTTAGGCTGTTGGATTTAACCCAAATTTGGGAGTTCCGCTCCCTCTGTGCTAAAAGGGTCTGTGCCCTGCACCTTTCTCACATGGTGATTTCGGGTTTGGAGCTCGGAGAACCCCATTTTTGTCTGAGGAAGTTAAAACCCCGCAAACCCATTGTGAGGCCCGGTTTCCCCAAGCTCACCCCGGCGGGCCTGTATAGAGGGCATTTAAAAGGGGAAAGCAGAGGGAGCAGCTTTAAGGAGAAAACCAGCCTTTTATGGAGAAAAGGGAACAGGGTAATTTGTTTTTTTTTTTTTTTTTTCCCTTGTCTTTTTTAAAAAAAAAAAAAATTTAAAAATTTTTTTTCCAAAATTTTGGGGACAAATTTATTAAACCCTTTTTGGGAAAAAAAAAAAAGGGAAAAAACAAAGGGCAGAACCCTTCAGGGGGCCCTCCGGGAAAGCAAAAGTAACAGGGGGGGGAAACTGATAAAGTACCTGGAGAAATCACAAGATAAAAAAGGAAGATTCTTAAAGGTAAAGGAAATTTTTGTCTACTTTCTACTGTGGGGGCCCACCTTTTTATTCCAACTGGTACGGGGTTTAC
Organism: Phyllomedusa bahiana; assembly: GCA_025379985.1. Taxonomy (NCBI): domain Eukaryota; kingdom Metazoa; phylum Chordata; class Amphibia; order Anura; family Hylidae; genus Phyllomedusa; species Phyllomedusa bahiana. The sequence continues at coordinate 23,415 of JAODAL010039505.1, read as the reverse complement.
ATTACATGATTTTGGGATTTTCTGTTCTCCTTCCTCCTTTCTTTTTAAAAGGGTTTCTGAAATCATTTTTTTTTTTGCTATTTTTTTGACTCGGGGGAGCCCGGGTTGCCAAAGGGGTCCCCGGGACCGAAAATTTTTGGCCATTGGAGCGGGACATAGCCCCCCCGCTACTGCTTTGGTGGATGGAACCCAATGAATTTTCCCAAAGCTGAACAGCAAAGTGGACACTTGTTTCTTTTTTAACGAATCATCTTTTTTTTTTTTCCCTCAGCCCTTTCCCTTTCCCTCATTTTTGGGAGTTTGTTTGGGAAAATCTGCAAAATTTTTTAAGCGGGTTTTCCGGGAAAAAGTTTAATCAGAAACCAACAGAAAGTTTTGGATGGACCCTGTGGGGGCACCCCCCTGTAACCCCACCCTTTGTAACACTCATGGTAGTGGATCCTTTTGGCCACCGGGAAAAGCGATTTTTATAAGCCCCCAAAGGGAGCGGAATCAAAAGTAGGCCCGGTTTTTTCACCATAGCCCCCGCCAAAAGCGGGAGGGCTTGCTTGCGGCGGATTTTCACCCAAGGTTTCCCAAACCCCTCCGTCCCTTTGCTTGGGTTTCTGCCGAGGTGGGGCGAGGTACAAAACCCGAAAGGGGAAGGCTCGAGTCGGGTACAAGGCAGAAAGGTCGGGGCCGGGGGTTCCAATGGTTCGGGGCCCGGGGGAAAGGGGAAAGGCAAAAAGGTAGGGTTTTACCAGAATAACAAAAGGGACACTAATGAAACCTTCCTCCCCTAGGGCCCCTATCGATTGGGGCAAGGTTTTTTGGGGAAAAAGGGGCAGGACTTAAAAAATGGGCCCAAAGCGCCCCGAGGGAACCCAAATTTAAACGGCTTTTCCAACCCCTGGGGGGCGAACGCCCCGGCCGGGCCAGCCACGGGAGCGCGCCAAAAGGTAAGTGCCAAGTTAAAGCCTGACGGGCGGCTGTGGGGACTGGGGGCCCCGGCATCCCCGGGGGCAGCAGAAAGCCGCACGGGGGGTGGGGGTGGGGCCCCCCGGGCAGACCGGGGTTTGGGGGGAAAACCCTAACACAGCTACTTTTTTTGGATTTTGGGGGAGTTTTTGGCCCTTTTCCCTTTTCCTAAGGGGCCCCGATTTCTGCACTCCCTTTTTAATTTTTTACATTTTTTTAGAAAAGTGGGTATCTTTTTATAAAAAATTTAAACAAAAAAACCCAAAGAGGAAGGGAACTTAGGGGTTAAAAAAAGCTCTCCCTGGGGCCGGGGTGTGGAAAACCACCTGTAACCCCCTGCTCTCTGGGGGGGCTTAGGCGTTGGTTTCCACCCGGGTTTTAGGATTTTCTTTTCTCCCCTTTGCAAATAGGGGTTTTGGTGTCTGTACAACTCAGTTACGGGCAAGGTAACCTGGGGGGGCTCGGAGGGGAAAAGGTTTTCTGAGGAGGTGCCACCCTAAAAAAGGGAAGGACGTGACAGAAAAGAAGCTGACCCTCTGTCCGTTTTAAAAAAACACAAAAATTTAAATTACAGAGGATTTGGCCCAAACAGCCCCGTGACACACAGCCTTTTATGGGGGCGGGATTGGGGTAAAATTTTGTTTTTTTTTTTTTTTTTTTTTTTTTGGTTTTTTTTTTTTTTTTTTTTTTTTTTTTTTTGTTTTTTTTTTTTTTATTTTCTTTTTGGGGTTTTTCGGGGCATTTAAACAGGCAGTCTGTTGAAAAGTTTTTTCCATAAATTTTTCCCAAGGGGCTTTCTAAATACAAAAAACCCCAAAAGAAAATCTGAGGGGAAAAAACCTGTGTTTGTTAAAACAAAACCTTTAAAGGCTTTTGGGGATCACCTAGTTTAAAATTTTTTGCTCCCTTGTGCCCGAAACCATGCTTGGTATAAAATGTAAATAAACTTTTTAGCGGACTCGGGGACCCCAGGTTGCCTGAGGAGGCCCAAACCCCCGGCCAAAAACCCGGGAGGACGTAAACAAAACAAAAAGGCCAACACTTCGGGCCCCCATATAAAAGAAAACTAAAATTTAGTTACAGAGGGGGGCGGCCCAAACAGAAAAACATAAAAACCACCCCCTTTTAGGGGAGCAGATGGGGGAAATTTTTGGTTTTGTTTTTTTTTTTTTTCTGTCTATTTTTTTTTTTTAATTTTTTCCCAAAATTTTTGTGAAAAATTTTATTAAAACCCCTTTAGGTAAAAAAGGGGGGAAAAAAAATTCCGAACCCTTTCCCAATGCCCTCTAAAGGAACAGAATGTAAAAATGGTACAAAATAAAGAAACCTAAAGAGGGCAAAAAGGGGTAAAACAAAAAGGTTTCTTTTTGGGTAAAGGAAAGGCCCCTCCCCAAATTTGCTCATGCTGAGGTGCGGCCCCTGGTTTTCCCACCCTTTTTAGGGGGGGTTTAATTAATTTTGGGGAGTTCTATTCCCCCTTCTTTCCTTTTCCCGGGGTCTGCACCATAAATTCGTTCCATTTTGTTGAGCCCGGTTCCCAAAAAGTGGGGTTCTCCTCGCCCCGACACTGTGATATGGGGACCCCAAGACATAGACCCCGCTGCTGCCCGTGGGGAAATGGAAAACTTATGAATTGTCTGAACACAAAGTGACTTTTTTTTTTCCTTTTGTCCCCCTAGTAGATCAGAATCATCTTTTTTTTTTTTCCCCCCTTCTTTTCCCCCGACACATTTTTGGGAGATGATTGCCCATCTGCACAATTTTAAACGGGTTTTCCGGGAAAGATAACGCAGAGACCAACAGAGAGCCCCGGATGACCCTGTGCCTCCCCCTGTAACCCCAGCTAACCAGGGAAGCTGCTGGCTCCGAGGGGCCTTTCTGTCCCCCCTTTTCAAGCTCGGTCCCTGCAATAAGTCCGTGTTATTTTTCCATTTTTCCCCGGTTTTCCTTCGCCGTTAATGTGATTGATTTTAAAAACATGGACAAAAATCACAGGATGGAAAAAAACTTATAGGTAAAGAAAACCATCCCAGCGGGTGCGGGGAGACACATTAATCCCCCCCCCACCATCAGGGGCTTGGCTGTTTTAAACACCTGAATTTGGGGTTTGTGCTACATGGGCCGGGTCTGCACCTTTCTCAGCTCAACATGGTGACTCTGGGGGAGCCATTCCCTATAGGGTTTTCACCCGCAACTTTGGGGAGGGCTGACAACAGAAGCCGACCCTGCTGTCCATAGATGGCACGAAAAGTATCAAGAGAGCCTGAACACGGGAGTGAAGCAACCTTTTATGGAGCAGAGGGGAAATGGTCTTTTTTTTTTTCCTCCCATTTTTTTTCCCCTCGTCTTTCCCCCATCTTTGGAGATTATTCTCTTTGTTCCATTTTTAAACCAGTTCCTGAAAATAAAAGAAATAGATAATGAAGAAACCAAAACTTGGGCTTTTTTTGGGAAAATACATTTTGTTTTTCTTCCCGTTCTGTGGCGTGCACCTTTAATCCCCCCACCATTGAGCTTGGCTGTTTGGTCACCAGATAAGGGTTCTGCTCCCTCTGTGCTTGGGGTGGTGCTACCATTTTTCCCCGCTCAACAGGTGACTCTGGGGAGCTTGGAGGAACCATGTTTCCCGAGGGGGTGCCACCATTAACAGCAAGGACAGCCAGGAGAGGCGAACTGCTGCCCGGATAGATGGCACTTTAAAATGTGAAGGGAGGGCACCCAGGGGGCACTCACCTTTTATGGAGTAAAATTGGAATACTTTATTTTTTTTTTTCCAATCTTTTAAAACTTTTTCGAAAAATGCAAAAAAACACCAATTGGATCAGAAACACATGAAGTCAAGGCAAAGTCATTGGGTAGATTTTACATAATGCAACCTTGATCCAGTTTTGATGAAACAATTGCTTTGTGTGCATCCGCATAATCTGCAATAAAATATTAAAACTGACTAAGGAAATCTGCTGTGACGAAAAACCAGGTGACAACCACTTGTAAAGTCAGTCGCTATTTTTCGGACAATAACCTGCAGTAAAAAGGAGCATATTGTTACAGCTTAACTACATCATGTGATCATCAAGGTAGATGAGGAGTGTTGAGGGAATATATAGTGGTATCCCATTGCCTCCATATACGTGATGACACAAACAATAAGTAACTGTAATTTCAATCAATGTCAGATTCACTTAATATTGGATACAAAAGCATGGTAGGGCCATTTTCATGGGTCCCAAAATATACCTGCACAAGTTACCTGTGGAACGTACACAAAGATGAACTGTGAACGTACCCATCAAGAGAGCAATGAATGACCCACAAGAAGAAGCTATGAACAGTACCACAAGTGAGCTGTGAAAATCCCACATGGAGAGCAAGAACGTACCAACAAGTGGCTGTAAACATTACGCACAAGAGAGCTTCTTGAACATAATGCACAAGTGAACTCTGAACGTACCCACAAGAAGCTATGAATTTATGCCACGAAGAGTGGCATGTGAACATACGTACAAGAGAGCTGTGAACAAACCACAAGTGAGCTGTGAACAAACACACAAGTGAGCTGTGAACATACGCACAAGAGAGCTGTGAATAAATGCACAAGAGAGCTGTGAACATACACACAAGAGAGCAGTGAAATTTACAACAAACGCACTAAGAGTAGCTTGAAACGTATCCCACAGTGAGCTGTGAACATAACGCACAACAGAGCTGTGAACATACGCACAAGTGAGCTGGTGACCCATACGGCAAAAGTAGAGCAGTGAACTACGCAACAAGTGAGCTGTGACCATACCACAAGTGAGCTGTGAATGTACCCAAAAGCAGTCACCGGTGCGCAGATGGAACAGTGTCTTTTTTTCCTCCTTTGTTCCTCTCAGTCTTTCCCGGGATCTTTGGAGATGATTCACATTGGTTACATTTTAAAGAAATTTCCTGGAAAGATAATGAAGAAATCAATACTTGGGTCCTTTTGGAAAACGAAATGGTGTTTCCTGCCAGGTACCGTGGCTGCACCTGTAATCCCCGCCACCATTGGAGGCTTAGGCTGTTGGATCACCTGAGTCTGGGAGTTCTGCTCCCTCTGTGCTACATGGGCTGGTGTCTGCACTTTGCTCATATTTAACATGGTGACTCTAGCGGGTCTTGGAGGAACCATGTTTTGTCTTGAGGAGGGCCCGCACTACCAATATTATGAGGATGGACAACAGAAGTGGACCCTGCTTCCCTATAGATGGCACTTGAAATAGTCAAGAGGAGCAGCCCACGAAGCAGGGTGAACACTCAGCCTTTTAGACACTTTCTTTAATGGTTTCTCCTTCCAATATTTAAAGACTCCAGACTTTTCGTTCTTGTTGGATGATGTTGTATCAGCGCAGCTCCACTATCTCACAACAATTTCCTGCAAAGAATCCAAATACAGAAGAGAAGGAATCCTTTCTGGTAATAAGAAGCCGCGGGCACCAAGCTAACAGTCGCGAGGACGTGACAGACTGAAGCTGACCCTGCTGTCCGTATAGATGGCACTAAAAGTAGTTCAGAGAGGACCTAACAGCGCAGGAAGCAGCCTTTATGGAGGCAGATTGGAAAGGGGGTCTTTTTCCTCACGATTTTTTCTCTCAGTCTTCCCGGATCTTTGGAGAGATTCTCTTTGGTTCCCTTTTTTTAAACCCAGTTCCTGTAAAGAATAATGAAATAGATAATGAAGAAACCAATACTGTGGTCTTTTTTGGTAAAATACATTATGTTTTTTCATGCTGGGTGCTGTGCGCGCGACCAGTAAGCCGCAACCACCATTGGAGGCTTAGGCTGTTGATCACAGAGTAACAGGAATTCGTGCTCCCTCTAGTTGCTATCAAGCCAGTTGTGTATCTGCAACCATTTTCATCGCTCAACATGGTACCTTCTGGGAACTCGGAGGAACCATGTTGTCTGAGGAGGTGCGCACCAGTAAACATCGCGAGGACGGCAGAGCAATGGACTCTGCTGCCCGGGATAGATGGCACTTAAAGACAGTCATAGGGAGCAGCAGCCAAGGTGACACACAGCCTTTAAGGCGTAAATTGGGAATACTTTATTTTTCTCTTTCCCATATCGTTTTTAAAAATTTTCAAAACTGCAAAAAAAAACCACATGGCTCAGAAACACATGAATCAGAGGCAAAGGTCACCTGTTAATTCTTACATTAAATGCAAACGCTTTCCCCAGTTTTTATGAAAAATTTGCTTTGTGCATCACCTAATTCTTCAATAAATATAAAACTGACTAATGAATCTACTGTGTACAAAAAAACCAGGTGACAAACCACTTTGTAAGTCAGGCTATGTTTCGAGGGAAATAACTTGCAGTAATAAGAGCGATATTGTTTTCCAGCCTTGATTTATCGTTTGATTTTCAGGTATATGAGGAAGTGGGAGGAAGTATATAGGGGTATCCCCATTGCCTCCATATACTGATGTCACAAACAATAGAGAACTGTAAGTTTCAATCAATGTTCATAATCAACTTTTATGTGCGGGATACAAAAGCATGATAGGCCATTTTCATGGGGTCCCAAAGGATAGCTGCACAAGTGACCTGTGAACGTACCCAAAAATGAACTATGAACGTACGCACACGTGAGCTGTGAACGTACTCACATGTGAGTTGTAAATGTACCCACAAGTGAGTTGTGAACGTACCCACAAAAGAGCTATAAGAAACCCACAAGTGACTAGTGAACGTATCACAAGAGAGCAGTGAACGTACCCACAAGTGAGCTGTAAACATATGCACAAGAGAGCTTTGAACATACGCACAAGTGAACTCTGAACGTACCCACAAGAGAGCTGTGAACAAACGCACAAGAGAGCTGTGAACGTACCCACAAGTGAGCTGTGAACATACGCACAAGTGAGCTGTGAACATACGCACAAGAGAGCTGTGAACGTACGCACAAGAGAGCTGTGAACGTACGCACAAGAGAGCTGTGAACATACGCACAAGAGAGCTGTGAACGTACCCACAAGAGAGCTGTGAACAAACGCACAAGAGAGCTGTGAACATACGCACAAGTGAGCTGTGAACGTACGCACAAGTGAGCTGTGAACATGCGCACAAGAGAGCTGTGAACATACGCTCAAGAGAGCTGTGAACATACGCACAAGTGAGCTGTGAACGTACGCACAGAGATGAGCTTGAACATGCGCACAAAAGAGCTGTGACCACAACGCACAAGAGAGCTTTTGGCATACGCACAAAGAGAGCTGTGAACAAACGCACAAGTGAGCCTGTACCATCACGGCCACAAGTGAGGCTGTAACAATAAACGCACAATGAGCTGTGACCATAATAACGCATACAATTGATCTTATGAAAGTACCCAAAATTGAGCTGTGAACAAACGCACAGAAGCTGTGAACGTACCCACAAGAGAGCTGTGAATGTACGCACAAGTGAGCTGTGAACGTACCCACAACAGAGCTGTGAATTTACGCACAAGTGAGCTGTGACCATACGCACAAGTGAGTTGTGACCATACGCACAAGAGAGCTGTGAATATACGCACAAGTGAGCTGTGAACAAACGCACAAGAGAGCTGTGAACGTACCCACAAGAGAGCTGTGACCATACGCACAAGTGAGCTGTGACCATACGCACAAGTGAGCTGTGAATGTACCCAAAAGTAGTCACCGGAGCGCAGATGGAAAAGTGTCTTTTTTCCTCCTTTTTTCCTCTCAGTCTTTCCCGGGATCTTTGGAGATTATTCACATTGGTTACATTTTAAACAATTTCCTGGAAAGATAATGAAGAAATCAATACTTGTTCCTTTTGGAAAAAAGAAGTGATGTTTCCTGCCGGGTGCTGTGGCTGCACCTGTAATCCCCGCCACCATTGGAGGCTTAGGCTGTTGGATCACCTGAATCTGGGAGTTCTGCTCCCTCTTTGCTACATGGGCTGGTGTCTGCACCTTATTCATATGTAACATGGTGACTCTAGGGGGTCTTGGAGGAATCATGTTGTCTGAGTAGGTGAACACCAGCCAACATCGTGAGGACGGAGCAGACAGAAGTGACCCTGCTTCCCGTATAAGATGGCTCTTATAATAGATCAGAGAGGAGCAGCCCACGAAGCCGGATGAACACTCATCCTTTTAGACAACTTTCTTATGGTTTCATTTCTCTCTAATCATTTGAAGACTCCCAACTTTTGTGTCTTGTTGGAGATGAATTGGTATCAGCCGCAGCTCCCACTATCTGCACACAAGTCCTGCAAAATTCCAAATCCAGAAGAGAAGGAATCTTTTCTGGTAATAGAATCCGCGGGCACCAATGCTAACGCATCGCGAGGGACGTGACAGACAGAAACTGAGCCCTGCTGTCCTATAGTTGCATCTAAAAGTAGTCAGAGAGGAGCCTTGAACAGCGCAGAGACAGCATCCTTTTATGGAGCAGATGGGAAAGGGTCTTTTTTTCCTCACATTTTTTCTCTCAGTCTTTCCCGGGATCTTTGGAGATGATTCACATTGGTTCCATTTTAAACAAGTTCCTGGGAAGATAATGCAATAGATAATGAAGAAACCAATAGTTGGGTCTTTTTGGTAAAAATACATTTTGCTGTGTGCTGTGGTGCACACCTGTAATCCTGCCCCCATCAGAGGCTTAGTCTGTTGGATCACCTGAGTTTGGGAGTTCTGTTCCCTCTGTGCTATATGGGTCGATGTCTGCACCTTTTTCAACTCAACATGATGATTCTGGGGGAGCTTGGAGGAGCTGGGTTGTCTGAGGAGGTCACATCGGCTAACATCGCGAGGACGGCGCAGCTCACACTGCTGCCCGTATAGATGGCACTTAAAGATAGTCAGAGGGAGCAGCACGAGGGGACACTCAGCCTTTTATGGAGCAGATCAGGGTAATTTGATTTTCTTGTTTTTTGTGACAAAACTCACAGGATAGAAGGAAACTTATAGGCAGAGGAAGGGCCTCACTGCGCTGGGTGCTGTGGCCGCACCTGTAATCCTGCCACCATCGGAGGCTTAGGCTGTTGGATCGCCTGGGTTGTTCTGCTCCCTCTGTGATATTTGGCTCGGTGTTTGCACTAAGTCTAGCGTTAAAGGGATTTTGCCACCATGTAATGTTGACGTGGGAACCTCCAAAATGGGTATTTAATCACTTTTCTAAATATATGTGATTACAAAAAGTGAAGACTCTAAGAGCTACAGCATTTCTCAATCCCCCTTAGTTACCTGAAAGCTTCCACTAGACACGACCGAGGAGCGCCTCGCTTGCATGAAACACTTCTTATCTGATGACAGGCAAAATGAATGAGCTTTTAAGGCACCGGGTAGAAAGTGCAGTCTATTAGGCTGTGTCTTGCTGTATTGAGAATCCACTGTTGTACTGTTTATTATTTCACTTAAGTTTTGAGACGTTCCATTCTTCCTCACTCCTTACTCACCCCCTCCCTCTCTCCCCTGCAGCCTTCATGACTCAGCATAATTTGTTGACATTCTCCCTGTGCTGATAAGGAGAGGTAAGAATCTTGCGTCCTGGCAAATCCCCTTTAAAGTTGTGAGCTAAGCGTGATATCAATTTATAAAACATTGGGTAAAAAAAAACACAGGATGGAACGAAACCTATTGGTAAAGTAAAGGCTGCTCTGTGCTGGGTGCTGTGGCGCGCACCTGTAATCCCTTCACCTTCTGGAGGTTTAGGCTGTTGGTCTTGTCTCAGTTTGGGAGTTCTAGTCCCATGCCCCCATAAGGGTCAGTGTCTGCACCATGACTCGTGTTACAGTTGTACTTCTGGTTTGTGTCGCTGTTAAGTGTGATATTGTTTTATAAAACTTTTGACAAAAATCACAGCATGGAAGGAAACTAATAGGTAATGAAATGGCCTTCCTGTGCTGGGTGCTGTGGTGTGCACCTGTAATCACCACCAGCAGCTTAGGTTGTTGAATCAACTGTGTTTGGGTGGTCTGCTTACTCTGTGGGTCAGTGTCTGCACCATACTTGGTATCAATGAGGTGATTCTGGGGGAGCTTGGAGGAAACAAGTTATATGAGATGTTGCGCATTGGCTAACATCAAGACCGGGGCCAGACATGGGGGCGCAGCCCTAAGGGGAGGCCCCACATGACCCGGCGCGCCAGCCGTTGCGTCAGGTCAAAGGGGGCGGAGTCGCTTGCGGGGCGGAGCCGGAATATATATCCGGACCCCGGGGACGCGCCCCAGACGGGGGAAACAGTTGCGCGGTTCAGCTTGTGGAAACAAGCAGTGAGTGCTTTAGCTGGACGTGCGCTGTTCCTGTAACGTTACGGGCTGATAATGGAGCGCTTTGGCGATCGAGGTGCTGCTGGACGCAGCTCAGGAGTGCAGCGGAAACGTGCATGCACATGCTTGGCTAGAGCGCGGCAAGTGCGAGGGCGCCGTTGGGGGGTGATGCAGGCGTTGAGGCCTCTATCACTCAGATTGGAGGGGTACCGGTCGGTGGCGCGATGTAAGGCGCAGGACCCGCCCTCCTGAGCGGTTTGAGCCCTGAGGTGGACCCCAGGGCACGTGTTCGCACGGCGGAGGCCCTCGGGGACCCTCGGGCCGGGCAGCGCGATCATCTGGGTGTCGCGCGCGGTCCGGCAGCGGACGGAGGAGGAGGAATCCACATCGGCGGGCAGGGCCCCAGCGGAGCGCAGTAGGCGCCAGCACCAGTCCAGGGGTGGCCGCCGGCTGTGGCTCCAGTCTTCATTGGGTTCCGCGGCGGCGGGTTCCACTGGCGATGTTACGGTCGGGGGGATTCCAGCCAGGAGAGCGACAGGTATGAGGCCAGAGCGGAGGATTCATGCACGGGGGACACATGCTGTCGTTTGGAGGGACGGATCGTGACGGCCGGTCCTTGGAGGACTGGTGCAGGAGGAGGCATTAGTGGGCCAGTAGAGGGCATCACGAGTCGAGGGATTCGGCTGACTCGTCGGCGTTCGGAAGTCATGTCGGGCAGGATTTCGACCACGTAAGGACTGGAGGGATGAGTGGTGACTGCGGTATCGAGGACATGAAGAGAGGCTTCTGGGAATCGGGCTCGAGGCTGCGGGATCACAGACTCCCGTGCAGCCTGGTGAGGTCGCGTTTTTTTTCTGTCTTGTCTCGCCGGGGCGGGCATCGCAAGCGCTGGGCTGTCGGGATTAGCTCCGTCGGGGGAAGGGGTCTGCGTGGAGGTGCTGGCTAGTAGTCTGAGGGGAATTTTTAGCAGCGGTTTCTGGTTCAGGTGAGCGGGGGGGACAAGCGTCCCCAATTGTCGGCATTGGGGGGTGGTAGCGCCGGGAAAGTTTTCTAACATTCTCGAAGGGATTGGGGGATTTGGGTATAGGTTGTCAGGGCGCGAAGTCGGGGCGGGGGTCTACAGTGTCAGTTCAAACGGACAGGATACGGTGGATAGTGTACGTTTTAGATGATAGGGCCAGGCGTGAGGTGTTGTACGTTGTTTTGAGGGTCCATTGGGGGCTCATCTAAAAAGGAGTAAGGAGAAAATCTGGCAGGACGAGTACGTCGGAATTTTTTCCTTTTGCCTCTGGAGAAATCTTAACCTATGCGACAGGGGAAAGAGATTAGAGTAAGAAAAGGAGGAGAATAAAGCGGAGGTGGCGGCTGATTACGCTGGACTTCCAAAATTGGAGGCAGGCTTTTCGATATTGGCCAGTGTAATTGGCGAAAAAGCATCCGGGAAACATTGTTCCGGGCTGTTTTGTTATTTAGATTCAATTGGGGAAGCGCAACGGGTTTTTGGGGGCCAGGTTGGCTCCGTCTATGACGATCCAATTTCGTCAGAGGAAAAGCGGTTTTTAGGCCGTCCATCGATGGACCAAAAGGACATGGGTTGTGGTGAGGGTTATCGGCCCCGACAAGATACGGCCAGCCCTTTCAGGGAAGGACTGGTGGCTCTGGCAGCGGGGGGCACTGGGTCGTTGGGACTAGCTCCCAAGGGGGAGTTTAGGTCGGGGTCTGCTGGCAGTTCAACGAGAAACCAATGTAGGTACGGAGACAGGTTGCCGTTTTAAGCACATTCGCGTGACAGTCTGCAGCGCCGATTCCAGGGCGACGTCTCGTTTGCTTGGCAAGGGTACAAGGAATGGGGGGCAGGTTTTCAAACAGGGGGGTGACGCCAGTGAGTTGCAGCGATGGAAACCGTACCTAATAGATACTCCGAATCGTGGGGCAGCGAGTTATTAAGGGGAGTGTTTGGCGGGGTTTTCGGATTTCCATCGCCCCGCCCATGAGGATCCCCTTTTCAAACAAAAAATTTGCGGTCGGCTCTTTTACACCCGGAGGTGGTAGAGGACAACGTTTGGCGGAAGGAAGGTCGCAATTGGGACGGATGGCGGGCCAATTGGCTTCTTTTACAGCACCGGATTGGTGGTGTCCCCTCTCGGGGGGTGGTTCAAACAAGGAGCCAAACATAATTTAGGTTAATTCATCACCTATCCTTCCCTTAGGGTTATCGTCAATGATGGCATTGACACCGGAACTATTTTCCGGGTCTTATATCATTTAGATGCGGCGCTGCGGTGGCTGAGGGTATACGGCAAGGGGGCTCTCTGGCAAAAAACGGATATTGAGTACGCATTTTCGACTTTGTTGCCGGTGCAATCCAAAGTGCCGGGCTGTGTCGTTGGGTTGTTTATTGGAGATGGGCTAGTTTTTGTCGATACGGTGTTTTTGCTTATGGGTGTTCGATATCATGTTATTATTTCGATTGCATTCAGTCCTATCGGGAATGGGTGGTTCGGGATGTCGTCGGGAATATAATCGTCCTTACATTATTTGGATGATTTTTTGTTGCATTGGCCAGCGGGAACTCAGAGGTATGCGGGTCGCTGTTGGCATCAATGCATATGGGTAGCAGAGCAGTTTGGGGTTCCGTTAGCTCTGAAAAAACACTGAGGCCCGAACCACCAATTATTTCTTGGGGATCAGATTTGATTTGGTTTTAATGGAATGGTCGCCTTACGTGAGGGAGCAGTTAGAGGATATGAGAAGAGAGATTGCCAGTGTTTGTTGTCATGCAAGAAGTTACGCTGCGGGAATTGCAGTAGTCCCTGTTGGAAAGCTTACTTTTGCTTGTAGATGAATTGCCAATGGGCAGAGTTTTTTCGCGACGCTGGGACAAGCGGCAGCGGGGTTCAGACCCCGACATCATTTCATTAGGTTGTCGGCAGAGTATGAAGGAAGACTTTGAGGGTATGGAGTTCATTTTTAGAGGATTATATGGAAGGTCGAATCTTTTTGGATAAGGCGGTTAACAACGCGGACATCAGAGGCGTGTTTACCAGATGCCGCAGGGAGCATGGTTCGGAGTATTGTCAAGGGGAATGGTGCGCAGGGACGTTGGCCGGAGGGATGGGTGAATCGGGGTTGGTTTAAAAACTTAGCGTTATTAGAGTTGTTTCACCGATAGTTCTAGCGGTTGAGAATTTGGGTCAAACTTTTCGTGAACAAGAAAAATTTCGCTTTCAATTGTGATAATTTAGGGGGTAGTACAGGCCATTAACTCTCTATGGCTCTTCCCCCACCGGTTCTTTGCCTACTGCGCACGGCTAGTTTTAAGGTGCAATGGCTTGAATATGGGGTGGTGGCTGTGCATTGTACCGGGGGTACAGAATGATTTAGCTGACGCTTCTATTCGCTTACAGCTGGATTCGTTTTGGGAGCTGGCACGGAGCAGAGCCGGCGGTGGGGTTGGAGTATGCCCAGAGGAGTATGGACCCTATGGTTTTTCAGTTCCGAGACCCAACTGGTCAGGTCCATCGTTAGCTAAGCGGAACCTGGGAATTGTTAGCAGCGTCATGGAGGTTTGTAGGGAGCCAGTGCGTTGGCGGGGTAGGGCGTTGTTCCTCGGACGGAGAGGAGGGAGCGGTGCTCTCTTCAGCTTTATTGGGCATGAGGCTAATTGCGATTGGTCGGTCTCGAAGTGACACGGTTTCGTTTCAGTTTGGCTTTCAACTTTAAGCACCAGGGGGCGGTTGGTCGTAACCAAGGAATTTTGGTGTTGTACAAGCGTTTGGAAGGGTTATAGGCGAGGCGCGACGGTGGGGGACAGGCGCAGCCCGGTATGTTATTTAGCTTCTGAGGGATAGGGGATAAAGTTGAAGGAGGGTATGGAGATTCGCGAATTCGAGGTTGTTTTATTTCGTCTTGCATTTTCGTGGCCTTTTTTGGGCGCGTTACGAATTGGGAATTGGTTAGTCCGAGTAGGACAGTGGACCGGGGATTAAGGCGCAAAGATCTGCAGTCCGGGAGGATTGTCTCGTTAACTTCAGTACGGAGTAGACGACGGTCAGCTTTGGGAAAGGGGAAAACCTTGCGATTTGGAGGGTCGGAGGTTCTCTATGTGCCCAGTTCGGTGTTTTTTACGGTCGTCCTGGTGGGACCACGACATGCTCACGCGCAGCTCGCGGACGGGGTGGGGGCCTTGTTGACCAATGGGAAATTTCTGTCCCCGGTTTTCAATTCTCATGCGGTTTTTTTTCGTCGATGTCTGGAGGAATGTGGGTATTGGATTCGACTCATTTCGCGGCGCATTCTCTTCAGGATCGGTGTGCCAACGGATAGCAGGAAAGGGTGGGGGTTAGATGAGGAAGCGGTTTTATAGAGAATCAGCAGAATGGGAGTCGATCGATCTACGTGATATATCCGCCCGCACTGATTCAGGGCTCTTTGTAAGAGAAAAGGGTGACACGGGCCGGATTTTGTAAAATGTGTCTGTGTTTTCTGTTGTTGTGTTTATCTTTTAGGGGGGTGTTTGTCGATTACATTTGAGATCTGTCGGCAAACATACGTTTTGCACTGGTGGAGCGGAGAGAGGGTAGTGCTGCGAGCAGCGGTCGGCAACTGGGATATCCCGGAAGATTGGTGGCGATGTTCGATGGATTGGGAACGAGGACTTGAGGAGTCAGTCTACCGAGTCTCAATATTAGTTCTGGGACCGGGCAACCGGATATGGTTGTTTTCAAGTTGGGGAGTAAACGATTTCTGGGTTTGGCCCATTAGGGAGTTGATTAGGACTTGCGTTACCGAACTTCCTCAGGCTGTGGTCACTATAACGGGGATGGTGACATTGTGGTCGGACATTGTGCGCGGATAAGCGTGGAGGCGCATGGGATTCGCTAGCGGGTGGAGGGGATTTAAGTGGGCAAGAAATTAAGGTGAACAGAGCGGTGGCATCCTTTTGTTGCTAGAAATGGGGGTTTTGTTTCGTTCGTCATAGGGATTTGGAACGGGTTGTTGTGGGGGGACGTTTTGGCCTGGAGAGACGGTGTGCACATCTGAACGTCCGTTGGGATTGGGATCTGTGTATTGGGACATACAGTGAGGTTGGAGCGGGCCTCTGAGGTGTGGGGGGCGTACGCCTCATGAGGAAATGCTTGATCGCTAGTTGTGGGAGGCTTGGCGGTGCTTGGAGTCAGGTGATAATGTTGTGGGAAGTCAGGCTCTGCTTGTCTCCCGCAGTGTGTCGGGTGGTCAAGGGCTGGCGAAGGTTCGGGCACTCCAACCCCCCAACACTCCCTGTTGTTGAGCAGCGTCCTTGGGAGCAGGTTTACTGTACGTTAGCGCCTGCGGTGGCTTTATGGGGTGCCCTGAAGCGAGGGTTGGTGACAGCTGGGGGTAAAAGAAGGAGTCGCCAGGCTCTGATTCCTATGGTTTATCATGGCTCCACGGACTCCAGCCCCAATTTGGTTCTTGGTTTGAGGCAAATGGAGGTATTTGGCTATACTCATTTGCAATTTGTTTGTTATTGGTTTGAATGTCTAATAACGGCTGCTTTGAGGGCATTTTATCACAACCCAGGTCTGGATTTCTTCCTTGGGGAAGGGATATGGGATGACTGGGTGGTGAGAGACATTGGTCATCGGGAAGCAAAAACGGTAGGCATTGCTCTAGGGTCATGAAAATGGTTGCATCGGTCAGAAATAAGGGGGATGTCCAAGTATAGATGTAAATTTTAGGGGTAGAGGTCAGATGGGCTTTTAACTACCAGAGGAGAGCGAGCACAGAAGGGGGACACTCTCCCTTTTATACAGCTCAGTGTTTAAGGGGGGAGTGTCCTGAGACCCTGTGTCGGGGTCGTAGGACAGACTCCCGCAATATCGTCTCCCGCTTGCACATCCTGGCGGCGGCCTCGGTGCCGCAGCCCGACGCTCGGGCCGGCCGGACAAGCCCGCGGCAGCTGCGTCTGTGGGGTACCGGAGTTGCGATGGTGTTGTTTGATGCTTGCTATACACTTTACCCGTACCACGCTCCTTACTGGGTCCTCGGCGTCCTGGCCGCGCGCTCTGATGCCGGCCGGGTCGGTGCACGCGCGCATCCTAGTGCGCACGCAGGCACTGCCGGGAGAATTTTAAAGGGACGTGCGCCCGGTAGATTTGGTCTCACGGCACGGACCCTTATTTAAGCACTGCTTTTCCAGCACCTTTGCCGAACGCAGCTCGCTCGCGCGACACTGTGCTGGAGAGGAAGTGTTCAATAGTGTCTTGTTCCGTTTACTGTGTACCGTACCTTCTGCATCGTCCCTTGACCACGAACATTTGCCACCTCGTCCTGACATTCTGCCTGTCCCGACTATGAGAGCCTGCTTCATGATTTTGTACACGCGCATCGCAACATATTACGGCCCTGCAGACGCCGAAAGCAACAGTCTTGTCAGGGGGTTGCCCGACCGCTGGGTAGTAAATCCTCACCCGCAGCAGTCCATGCCCGCTTTGGACGGGGATTGGTGAAAACCGGAGCCTCTACATTAGATTTCGTCTCGCTAGGGCGTGGCTTTACATCCATCGCTTGTGGTGTGGTCCAGAGGATCCACTTACCGACATCCGTAACAGTTCGATTCGGCCAAATGGAATCCCGCCAAGGTGCTGTCTACGCAGCGTTCTCCGAAGCTTCTCTCACTACCATCGTGGTCCAGCAATCTAAGCAGATAGCGCAGCAAGCGCAACAGGCTGAACCAACTGACTACTTATGATGACAGCAATGCTCCTGGCCACTCAGCCAGCAAACGTCGGCTGCGTGGCTCAACGACTCAGCGGCTCTCGTTTATCCGGGGACATACCTGTCCAAGGTCCCCTAACTCGCTTGTCCATGCGACGAAGTTTTGAGGGGGACTCTATTAGGCCTGCAGGGGGGATTCTCACCCAGCTAAGACATGTGCTCTCCCACGTGCGTGGTCAAGTCCCGTACGAAATGGTCCAAGGTGGCCTCGTGGTCACAGATATCCGATCTCCAGGGAAAGCCTGGCCTGGTGACGCCACTTTGGAACGAAGCGAGCCTATCACAGGCTGATATGGCGACATTCTGCTAGGAGTTCCGCGGAGTCTTCGAGGATACTGCCCGTGCCTCGTCTGCTCGAAACGCTTTGTTAAACTACAGCAGGGGAAAACTCCTGCCGGTTGGCGACTACGCCAGGTAGCCAGTTGTCGCACCTTAGCCTCTGGAATTAGCGTGGAATGCATTGTCTGCGTTGTGCGCACGTTCGATTGAAGGGCACTCTCCGCGCAGATTAGGATGCCCTCGCCACCCGGGACTCTCCGACGTCATTAAGTGTGCTCATCCATCTGGCAAACCGCATAGACATCGTTTCTCTGAGAGACGGGAGGAGCTCGCCAGGAAAGCGAAAACAGCTCAAACACATCAGCTCCCCGTCTTGCGCCAGTGTTTCCTGCGTCCCCCCACTGCCTCCCTACCAACCAGCTTGGGAAGAGGCCATGCAAAGAGGACAGTTCCCGCCTTTTCCGCCAAGAAGCTTGTCCGGTGGGCGTGAGGAGAAGTTGTGTCTCTATCTGCGGAGCAGCCCCGAAACACTTCCGTAGGGGTTGCCCATTCTTCCGGCAATGTCCGGGAAAAGGCAGCCACTCGCTCGCGCTCGCTCGTGGGGAGAGGCCTCCCTTAGGTGTAAGTAATCCTCTCCACGGCTCATGCTGCCTAGCCTCGGTCACAGTCCAATTCCGGAATCTCGTTCCGAGTTGTTCGCCCACTTCCTGGACTCCGGATCGCTGGGAGCCTTTATGGATGCTTCGTGGGTGACCAAAGTGATCGTCTTCGGTGGTCCCGGCCCTAGGCAACCCTTTGTCATCTCTCCGCTCAGTCGTGAAATATTAAGGACTCCACTCCTCACTACGGAGAACAGTGGTTCCTACTCTGATTAGGGCGCCCTGCGCACAGGGAAAGGATCATCGGAATCTTCGTGTTACCCCGTTCTTACTCGGCTCTGTTCTACTGGGGCTTCCTTGGCTAACAGGGTCCAGCCCCTATGCTGGATGGAAGCCGGGTGAAGTTTTGCGCTGGGGCCTGGACTGCCAGTCTGTTGTCTTCCGGCACCCCGCCGGGTGCGCACCCCCGAGTCCTCCGCAGACGTCCTTCCTCCAGCCACTACCTGGTTTACCGCAACCTTATCAGGGACTTCCAAGACGTTTTTTTCCGAGGATGCGAGCTGAGACACTTCCTCCTCATCGGCATATGATTGCCCCATAGACTGCTAAACCCGGGGACTCAGTCTCCCCGGGGTAGGGTTTTCTACCGCTCTCCGTACCGAAACTCGGGCATTGATGTCGGCTAGTAGAAGAAAATTACGTAAAGGGTTTCATCCGCAAATCAACTTCTCCGGCGGCGTGCGGATTTTTTCTTTTGCTGGAGATGAAAGATGGAATCCTCTGAGACCGTGCATTGATACCGGGTTCTAAATAAGATCACCATCAAGAACAAGAACGGTACCCTCTGCTTTATCACGAGACTCTCTGTAGTGGAGAGGCCGTATTCGGGGGGCCACACGTGTCTGTTTCAAATTGGACTTGCGGGGGGCATATAATCTCATCCGGACTACGGGTGAGGCGGCGAACGAGTGGATAGACGGCTCCTTCTCAATACTCGTGGATGGGCATTGAGTATCTGCTAATGCCTTCGGCTCTATGCAACGCTTCCGCCGTCTATTCCAGGGGAGATGTTGTGTCAATGACATTTTCAGTAGACATCACTATATGTCTGTGTAGGGTTCTCGCTTACTTTGCATGACAATTCATGTATTTATCAACTACGATCTGGGATCCCACAGTCGAAATGTGTGCGCCAGGTCCTTGAATAACGATCGCACGAAGAGGAAGCCATTGCTATACGCTTAGTACTGGAAAGTGCCTATTTCGCACTCAGAACCAGCCTCCCGTTCATTGAATTACATAATCTCTGATACCGGTCTGCGGATGGTCCCCCACACCAACACTCTCTTGCCGTCCTACACGTGCGCCGAACGACCTGTTGGCATGCGTGCTATAATAACGTTTTTCTCTGGGTTTCGCAAATTTTAATACCGGCAATTTGTCCGCATTTTCATACGTTGGTAGCACCAATTGTAGGACGATTACTAAAAAACATCCATTCACACACGCTCGAAACTCGCGGACTTGCCGGACCGCCGAGATGCCTTTTCCAAGGTGTTGAACGGCAGCATTCGCCTCCGCAACCGGTGATATTCCAGCGCCAGATACCGAGAAACCTTCTTTCTGGATGCGACGGACGCACCTCTTCCATAGGGTGGACGAATTGTGCTCATCCAAAAGGGGCCCAAGGGGCAAGACTCGGACCTGCGGGTTCTTTCCAGGACTTCTCACCAGCACAGAAGAAACTTATACATCGGGGATCGTGGAACGTCTTTAGCATTAAACTTGCCCTAGAAGAATGGCGCAACCTCTGGTGGGTGCTCGTTTTCCCATGAATATCGTCACTGACACATAGAAAAAATCTCCCTCTATCTCCAGAAAGCAACAACGTATTCTGGAATCCTACGCAGTGTCCTGAGATGGATCTAGATGTTCTTTGCTCCGTTTCAATTACATAATCGCCACTTCGCGTCCGGCAGAAAAGAACCCTAGGCCGATTGCTCTTTCTCGCGTGCTCTGGTGGGATGGTTAGTGGGGAGGATGAGGTGGCCCCACAAACATATTGTACCCCCGGAAGGTCTGAGGTCTGTGGTCCCATACCTTCCAAGGGGTAACCCAAGGGAAGCGTATGGGTGCCCTGCGCTCGGATTGCGGGTCCTGAAATGGAGGTCACTGTTCCCGCATAGCGGAAACCCTGGGGTTGAAGGTCTTGTTCGTTGATTTCACCGGTTTGACTGGTGGCCTAGGGTCTTCCGTAACGATGTAAAAGGAGTTTGTGTAGGGGCCTGCACCACCTGTGCCCACAATAAGTCACCTCGCCAGAAGACTGCCGGGATACTCCATCTCACACGCAGCGCATGTGCCTAGCTGTCCTTGGAGCCTATTAAATGGACTTCATAAGCTGACTTACCGCCCTCCGATGGTAATACGGTCATTTGGGTCTGGTCATGACGTTTTTCCAAAGATGGCTCATTTTGTTCCCTTTGCGGGCCCTTCCGTCTGCGCCACGGTCGCCAAACATTTTTTTTAAAAACATAGTTCCGTCTTGTCATGGACTCCCCTTGTTCAGTATAGTCTCGGGGGGGAAAATAACCGGGGAGGTCCAGTTTGTCTCGAGATTTTTGGCAGGCCTTGCCTCGCTACTGCAAGTGCGAAATTGGACTTCTTCTCTGGTACACCCCACAAACCAATGGGCAAGTTAAGAGGGTGAATCAGGTCCTAGGTACTTATCTCCGCCACTTCACTTCTGCCAAGCAAGATGACTGGTCCAGTCTACTACCTTGGGCGGAATTTTCGTATAATTCCCTGGACTCTGATTCCGCTGGGGCATCCCCCTTCTCCATTGTCTTTGGTCGGCATCCCCGCCCACCCCTTCCACTGCCCTCTGCCTCCTCCGATGTCCCTGCTGTGGACAGTCTGGTCCGTGACCTATCCGCTGTCTGGAGGGAGACGCGCCAGTCCCTGCTTCAGGCCTCGGCCCGTATGAAGACCCAAGCGGACAAAAAAAGAAGACCCCCTCCTTCCTTTGTCCCGGGGGATAAGGTGTGGCTGTCTGCCAAATATATCCGTTTTAAAATCCCCAGCTACAAGCTGGGTCCCCGTTTTTTAGGTCCCTTTGAAGTCCTGAGGCGCATTAATCCTGTGGCCTACAAGCTCCGGCTCCCTCCGACCATGCGCATCCCAAACTCCTTCCATGTCTCCCTACTGAAGCCGGTCACCCATAACCGCTTCTCTCGGTCCGTGGTTCCCCCGTCTCCCGTAGCTGATTCCACCAATATTTTTGCCGTCAAAGAGATTTTGGCCACTAAGACGGTTCGGGGGAGACGATTTTTTTTGGTGGACTGGAAGGGGTTTGGGCCAGAGGAAAGGTCGTGGGAGCCGGAGGAAAACATCCTGGATAGGGGTCTCTTGTCTAAGTTTATGCGGGCCAGAAAGAGGGGGATGCCTAACGGGGGGTGTCGGGTCGCAGGCACACCCGCAACGCCGCAGCACCTCCTGCTGCGGCCGGTGCCGCAGCCCGACACTCGGGCCGCGGACACCCCGGCACGTCTGGGGCGCACTTACCCGTCCACGCTCCTGGTCCCGTCCTGGCGCGCGCTCCTGCTGCCGGCCGGGTGCACGCGCGCCCTCTAGTGTGCGCGCGGCACTGCCGGGAGATTTAAAGGGACAGTGCGGCGGTGATTGGTCTCACCGGGCACGGACCCTATTTAAGCCCTGCCTCTTCCCCAGCACCTTTGCCGAATCGATAGTGCCCTGTGCCTGGAGAGGAAGCGTTCCAAAAGTGTCTTGTTCCGTTTACTGTGTACCGTACCTTCTGCCTCCGTCCCTTGACCACGAACCATTGCTGCCTGCCCTGACCTTCTGCCTGTCCCCTACTACGAGCCTGCTTCACGTTCTCGTTCATGCAATATACGATTTTTTTGTATAATTTATTTTTTATTTTGCCCTTTCTGCAGCTGCCTGATCTGTATTACATCCTTCTACTGACTAATTAAATCTGCTGTGTTGGAGAACCCGGGGACAATCACTTTGTAAGTCTAGGAGAACAGTCGAGAGAAGATGCAGTAATAGGGAACGAGAACGTTACAGGTTTCGTCATTCGACCCATCTGAGCCGATAGCGACCCATCTGAGCCCATAGCAACCCATCTCAACCCATAGCAACCCATCTCAGCCCATAGCAACCCATCTCAGCCCATAGCAACCCATCTCAGCCCATAGCAACCCATCTCAGCCCATAGCAACCCATCTCAGCCCATAGCAACCCATGTGTGCCCATAGCAACCCATCTCAGCCCATAGCAACCCATGTGAGCCCATAGCAACCCATGTGAGCCCATAGCAACCCATGTGTGCCCATAGCAACCCATGTGAGCCCATAGCAACCCATCTCAGCCCATAGCAACCCATGTGAGCCCATAGCAACCCATGTGAGCCCATAGCAACCCATGTGAGCCCATAGCAACCCATGTGAGCCCATAGCAACCCATCTCAGCCCATAGCAACCCATCTCAGCCCATAGCAACCCATCTCAGCCCATAGCAACCCATCTCAGCCCATAGCAACCCATGTGAGCCCATAGCAACCCATCTCAGCCCATAGCAAATTTGTCAGTAAGAAACATAAACCAGCTCCTGTGCTGCTGACAAAACACAGCAAGAAGTGACATCACAATTTCGGCTACTGCTAGAGCAGATAGAGATGGTCAGTATCCTAGTGAACCTTGTGTGCACAAGCAGGAGATAAGAACTGCTCTAACTCTGAAGGAAAGCAAAATCATAACAACAATGTACTTGGTAATAGTCTTTATTAACCTTCCCCACATGTTTAAATCCAGTCAGTGTGGTGTGAACCCCATTATGTTCTGTTTTCTGTTGTATTATCATTTTGGGAAAATTACGCCAATATCAATCAGCTTCAAAATGTCCAGGAATGAATGAGAATTTTATAAAAATTTTAGAGGACAATAAAAGAATTCTTCTGATCTGCTCCAGAAAAGGCTGAGTGTCACCTCGTGCTGCTCCCTCTGACTATCCTTAAGTGTCATCCATACGGGCAGCAGTGTAAGCTGCTGGCTGCTCCGTCCTCGTGATGTTGGCCGGTGTGAGCTCCCCCAGAGTCACCATGTTGGGCTGAGAAAGGTGTAGACACCAGCCCATATAGCACAGGGGGAGAAGAACTCCCAAACTCAGGTGATACAACAGCCTAAGATGGTGGTGGGGATTATAGGGGTGCCACAGCACCCAGCAGCAACAATAAATGTATTTTACCAAAAAGACCCAACTATTGGTTTCTTCATTATCTATTGCATTATCTTCCCAGGAACTTGTTTAAAATGGAACCAATGTCCATCATCTCCAAAAATCCTGGGAAAGACAGAGAAAAATAAGACACTTTTCCATCTGCTCCGTGTCACTGTGCTGTTCAGGCTCCTCTCTGACTACTTTTCGGTGCACACCGGCCAACATCACAAGGGCAGAGCAAACAGGAGTGGACCCTGCTACCGTATAGTTGACACTTAGAAATGGTCAGAGGGGAGCGGCCCAGACAGCGCGGTGACCCGTAGCTTTTTAGATGACT
>JAODAL010039504.1:0-37935 GCA_025379985.1 Phyllomedusa bahiana | reverse complement strand
AACTTTTTTTGATTTTGAAAAACTGTCTTGCAAGCAGAAATTTTTAAAGTTTGAAAATGGCAAATTTTTCACAGAATCTTAATATTTTTCACAAATAAACAAGGATTGTTTGGACCAAACATCTTACTAACATAAAGCACAATGTGTAATGCGAAAACAGTCTCTGAATCACATGGATAAGTAAAAGCGTCAAAAAGTTATTCTCACAAAGTTTTCAAAAATGGGGCTCTGTCAGGAAGGTCAAAATTGGCTGTGGCGGTAAGGGAATAAGGTCCTGGTAGGCTGTCTCAGGTAGTTGGAGCAATGTTGAGTGCAGTACATTCCACAGCTGCAACTAGGTTTGTGGGGGATAATCCATGGACGAACATGAAGTGGTCCCAAAGATGCTTAATTGGGCTAAACTCTGGGTAATCAGTTGGCTAGGGTAGTTATTTAACCCCTTCCCGACATAGGACGTATGCATACGCCCTAGCGGGAAGTGACTTCCCACAAATAGACATGTGCATACGTCCTGGCGATCGCGCGGGCTTGCGGGCGAGCCGCGCACGATCGCGACATGGGACAGGCGGTAAATTACCGCTGGCCGCATGCCGTATCACCCGCGGCCGGAGGGAGCTCCTCCTGCCTGCTCCCGTCGGCTGCCGCACTGTAGTGCGGCACCGATCTCCTGTCTGATGGTCCCGGAAAGTGAATGGCACTTCCTGGGGTCATCTGTGACGTCACCATCCCCGCAAATGCATTGTGGGCATTGGTGACAGGTTAGTTGTCATGGCGACCAGTACACAGTACTAGTACTGTGTACTGGCCTGCCTTCTAACAGCAATCTGATGATTGCTGTTAGAAGAAAAAGTAAAAAAAGGTGTAAAAAAAATAAAAATAAAAGTTAAAAGTGAAAAAAAAGTAAAACAAACAAAAAATAAAATAAAAAATTTCCTTACACAGCTCTGTATACAGAAAAATAAAAAGGTTATGGCTCTCAGAAGACAGCGATGCATACATTTTGTTTTACACAATAAAACACTTTTTTTTTTTTTTAAGTGCTTCAAAATAAAGAAATTATATATATTGGGTATCGCCGTAATCGTATTGACCCAGAGAGTAAATCTAACTTTTCACGGATACTGCGTGATGAGCGCTGTTAAAAATAAAAAACACTACTAGGATTGCAGTTTTTTTCTTCACCCTTCCTTCCAAAAAATGGATTTAAAACTGATCAAAAAGTTTTGTCCCCAAAAATGATACCAATAAAAAGTCAACTTATCCCGCAAAAAACAAGACCCAACACAGCTCCGTACACTGAAAAATAAAAAAGTTATGGCTCTCAGATTATGGCGATGCAAAAAACGTGTTTTCCTTTTTGAATAAAAGTGTTTTTATTGTGTAAAAGCAGTAAAACCTATAAAAAAATACAAATTGGGTATCGTTGTAATCGTATCGACCTACTGAGAAAAACTAGCATGTCATTTATACCGTATGGTGACCCCTGGAAAAAATAAAAACAACAAACACTACCGGAATGCTGTATTTTGTTCAAAATGCCTCACAAAAACCTTAGTAAAATTGTACTAATAAAAACGTCAACTCATCCCGCAAAAAACAAGCCCATAATCAGCTCCGTGCACAGAAATAGCACAATATTTCTGTCAGAATAGGACAATAAAAAAACGCAATTTCTTATAGACCTAATTCTATTGTGTAAAATTAATAAAACATAAAAAACTATATATCATTGCAATTGTACCGACCTCCACAGTAAAGTTTTCCTGTCACTTATCCCGTACGGCGAACACTGTAAAAATGAAGCCCAAAAAACAATGGTGGAAAAGCGTTTTTTCCCCCCCATTTTCATAGCCCAATACTAAAAATTTTTTGGGGCCACCGTACACCTAAAATGCACAGTACACCCCTAGATGAGATCCATGAGGGGTGTTAAATCCAAAATGGGGCGAATTCTGGAAGGTTTCACCTTTTCAGGTACTTTGGGGGCTTTGCAAATGCGACATGACCCCACCGAAATCTGCGTTCCAAAAGCTGAATAGTGCTCCCTCCCTTGTATGCCCTGCCAAGCGCCCAAACAGCAGTTTACACCCACATTGCCTAACAAAATTTGGGGTGCTTTTTTTTTTTACAGAATTCCTTGTGAAAATGCAACATTTGCGGCTAAAATTGCAGATTGTTGGAAAAAAAATAAATTTCATTTTCCAAGCCTAAGGCTAAAAAATAATGTGAAACACCTGTGGGGGGTTAATATACTCACTACACCCCTGGATATATTCCTTAATGGGTGTAGTCTCCAATAGGGGGTCTTTTTTTAGGGGTGTTTATTAAGTTTTAGCCCCGTAGGGTGTCCGCAAACCTGAAATGGCGCCTAAATAAAATTGTAATGAAAATGAGACCCTAGAGTCCGGTAGGTGCACCTCCTATTCTGGGGTGGTTGTGGTGGAGCCAAATAGCGCACCAGGGCCACATATGGGATATCTCTGAAAACAGCAGATCTGGGAATCAATTTTAAAGTTGCTTTTCCCTGCACATCAAACCGAGTTCTTGTGAATAATGGCTGAAAATTGAAAATCTGCAAAAAAAAGTGAAATTTTAAATTTCACCTCCACTTGGCTGTAATTCCTGTGAAACACCTAATGGGCTAAAAAAACTTCCTAAATGCTGTTTTTAATACTTTACGTTTCCAGCAACATGACATGTTGCATTGTGTAAAGGCAGCCTATTGTATAACCTATAAACCCACAAAGCCATCTCATGACACACGACTTTCTTCATGAGCTATGCGCGGCTGACTTTAAAAGTAGGAAGTGTTATAATAACTTGATTTGATTGTGTATATATTTGACCAGTGTTCCCCAACGGAAGTCCTCAAGGCCCACCAACAGGTCGTGTTTTCAGGATATCCCACAGAATGCACTGACAATAATTAAGTCACCTGTGCAGCATAATTCAATCACCTGTGCAAATTGCTAAGGAAAGCAAAAAAATGAAACCTGTTAGGCTATGTTCACACGGCTTATTGCGGACGTAATTTACGCCCCGCAATTACGCCGTGTGGACGGGGGGCGGGGCGGGAGCGGGGGGGATAAGTCAGGGGGCCGGCACTTCGCCGGCCCCTGACTATCAAATGCTAGCGGCGGCGTTTTACGCCGCTAGAAAGTGACAGGTGAGTTATCTCCCCGCCCGGCGGATTCGCCGGGCGGGGAGAGGAGACGTAATTCATAGTTCTCTATGAGAACTGTGAATTACCGTGATGAATGGGCTGTTTTCGGCCCGTAATTGGCGCACTTCGGCGCGTAATTACGGACCGAAATACGGCCCATTTTAAGCCGTGTGAACATGGCCTTAGTGGGACTTGAGGACTAGAGTTGGGGACCCCTGTATTTGACTATGCAGAGTTAAATATGAGCAGCATGTTGGCATGAAGGTCATTACTATTATTATGTGGCACGGAGTTCTTTGGTTTAAATCTGTCTAGAGACAATGGGATTTACTATTCCATAGTATGGCAATTTCACCAGAATGCTTTACGCCACATTATGAATTTTGCTTTGGAAATTGTTACTAGTGTCACTCTGTCTGAGTTGGAGACTTTAAATTATGGGCACCAATAAGAGTAATAGAAATTTCTTTACAGTTATGCATAATATGCTGATACTATCTAGGAAACAAAAAAAAAAAAACAAAAAAAAAATTGCACTTAGCTAAATATTTTTGCTATGCAAAAAAAAAGTTACAATATTCTGTAAAAGCATTCCATCTGAATATAAATTATTTTTGTATATATAAAATGACATTTATGACAATTTTTTGTGGGTTTCCTAATTTCATTAAAAAAAGAAAAACACATATGTATTGCCTAATTTTAAAACCTGTTATCTAGAATGGTATACTGTCTGGACAGCTGCTTACACTGCCCAAAGCATAAGTAAATATTAAGGCCATCCTCTTACATAAAAAAACAAAACATTAAATATTTATTTTTATTACAGCTGTCATATTACATTAAAATATTCAAACAGATTAGGAGTTTTAGTATAAATATTTAATCATCTGTTTTATATTTCTTCACATTTCCTTTGTTAGGAAGAAGACTCAAGTTGCCTACCATTAGCATACCAACAAATAGACTTGCAATTATGACAGACCTTCCTTTTCTATGTGAAAAATACATCTCGAGTACATGATCATTCAAAAGGACTTCAAATGATTATTTTAGTTATGCATATCTAGGCGGATGTAGAAATAAGTACCTATTTATAGAGATGGGCGAATTTCTCAAAAATTCGATTCGGCGACTTCGCCGAAGTTTCCAACAAAATTTGTTTCGGTCCGAATTGCTTTGGGACGAATCATGTTACAAAACAGCTATTTCCAGGCTGCACAGAGCCTGTAGGGTGCTGTAGAACGTTGTGCCATGCTTAAATATGCAGAGGGAACTTGGTTTGGTCTTCATACAATGTTGTGTTTTAGTATTACACGCATATGACTGCCGCCGCTCTTAGAATCGCTTCACTATAAAATTCCCTGGGCACTTAAGAGGGCAAAACTACCCAAAAAAACTGAAGCGGGAAGGTAGCCTGATAAAGTCATGGCAGCGACAGCTGGAAAAAAAACAAGCTGAGGACTACGATCCTACCATAGCATCAAAGAACACAGTAGTAGGTTACCAGAGCCACCACAGATCGCAGCACAGCAAGGGGACGTCACAGCAGGAGTCAACTGCCGAGGCCACAGCATCCGGTGTCACCTACCGGCCATCTGTTGACCACACACTAGGTCATACATTTTCTCCCAGATGACATCTGACAACCCTAGCCAAGATTCGGTGAGTTTGTCACACACAACCCCGAGCCCAGGAGCAGGTGAGGGGCTCTCACTTGTCCTCAACCCACCTCTGTCCCGTTCGCTTCCCACACCCAGAGAACTACTATGTGCTGTGGCCTCTGTGCCACTATACAGTGAGGACCAACTATTTGAGGACAGTGGGCAGCAAAGAGGTGGGGAAGACATTCGTTGCTTCTTGCAGAAGCGGGCAAATAGTGATGAGGAGAGTTGCAATGGGGGGTTATGTTAAGAGCGGTCAGGCTTTGTACAGCGACACCATTGAGGAGGACGGCGGTGACAGGCAAACACTAATTGATGTAGCCAATCGCACAAGAGAGCTGGGAGAAGCAGGCGAGGCTGGGACAAGTTATTCTGATGCCCTAGTTAAACAAGGCATAAAGTGCCGACCAAATGGAAAATTCAGTCCACTCCATGCCTCCTTGCGCCCCCTTTTCTCCCTGGGATGAAGTGGCGCCCTACGTGGTCGCCTACCCTCGACTACCCATTGTCCCGGCCCTGGAAGCATTCCGTTATCTCTACATTAAGGTTTAGGAGACGGGAGAAGAAGGAGGCTTTGGATGACAGACAATCTGGGATCTTGGACAGTAGAGAGTTAATGTCTGGGCCGGAGATGTAAAGTTGGGTGTCATCAGCATACTGGTGGTTTTGAAAGCCATGTGATGCTATCAGCTGACCCAGACCAACAGTGTACAAGGGTTCATCATTATCATAGGGAGAAGTGAGCAGTAGCTTGCGTGTCAGGCAGCCCGTAAGTCGGTAGTGTGGCCGGGAGTCAGCAGGGTGGCAGCAGTGCGAAGTTGGGAGCCAAACGGACATGATTTAGACCACCCACTTTGCAGGTCCCAGAAAGTAGCGGCACAGGGGCTCACTGGGTCAGCGGCGGTAACAGTCAGTCAGTGAAGCACTTTGGTGGTAAAATCACCTACTCGGCGGTGTGCCAGTTTTTTGACGAGACACCAGAGGAGGGTTGAACATAACTATATGTAGAATCTGTGGGCAGAAAGTAAAGCGTGACCAGTGACCTAACGTTAGTACCACGGCCCTGCATCAACATCATGCAGTGTCACCATACTTGTTTCAGATGTGGTGGTCCATCCTGTCCATCCTGTCCCAACAGCTGTAGCACCCAGTTGCACGCTTCCCATTTCAGGCAGTCATGGCTTCACCATCTCTGCCGAAGACAACTTCCTGTCTATTACATCATCTACCGGTCCAGATACTCCTGCTCCTCGGCACTCATGGTGCCAGCAGTCGTTCACCGAGACGATTGACAAGAGACAGCAGTATGCGTCTAGCCATCCCTAAGTGCAGAAGCTGACCGTGCTCCTGTCCAAGTAGGTGGTACTGCAGTCCCTCCATTTTCAAGTGGTGGACTCTGCACCATTCAAAGAACTGGCCAGGAAACTTGGCATTCACTTCAGCCATTGTAACGACACGGGTAGTGGCTCCTCTGGACCACCGCAAGCGGTGGTAGCGGCCACGTCAGGGAGCGGGGTCTAGGTAGGTCCCGGTTTTCACCAGAGCCCGCCGCAAGGCAGGATGGACTTCCTGCGGCGGGAGTCCTACCAGGTCGCTACCCCTGGCGCAACTAGCTTGAGGTGGCAGCCGAGGCGCAGCAAGGGACCGAATCATAAGACGAAACTCGTAGTCAAAGGTCAGGCCAACAGGTCAGGGCAGGCGGTGGAGATTCGAGGTCAGGTAATGTAGCAGAAAGGTCGGATACACGGGCAGACAGGAAGTGATGAACAGGGATAAATTGATGAACAGGAATAAATATATTTACAGCGAAATTAATGAACAAGGGGAAATTGATGCACAGGAATAAATATATTAACGGGGAAATAATTGAACAAGAATAAATATATTAACGGGGGAAATTATTGAACAGGGGGACATTGATGAACAAGAATAAATATATTAACAGGGGGAAATTAGTGAATGGGGGCAATTGATTAACAGGAATATATATATTAACAGGGGGAAATTATTGAACAGGGGGAAATTGATTAACAGGTAACAGGGGAGGGCCTCCCCTTTTTCCACTGTTAACAGGGGAGGGCCTCCCCTTTTTCCACTGTTAACAGGGGAGGGTCTCCCCTTTTTCCACTGTTAACAGGGGAGGGCCTCCCCTTTTTCCACTGTTAACAGGAGAGGGCCTCCCCTTTTTCATACAAAGCCAGTTTTGCAGTTTTGTCTTTTGCTTCTTTTTTTTTTTCAGTCCCATTCCAGTTTTGTACTGAATTCTATCAACAATGGCACAGAATGCAAAATAAGCACCAAAATCAATGCCTGTAGTTATGGTCTCCTTCAGTTCAAGTTCCATACGCTGCATTTGAACAAACTGGTGTAATGCAGAAACTGGATTCAAACCACCACGTTTATACTTCATGAGTGTTTGATTGTCACTGCTGTCCTCCTCAACGGTCTTGGTATGCAGAGGCTTACCGCTCGCCAAAAAAACCTCCCACGCCACTCTCCAAATCAATATTGCAAGAAGCAGGGAGTGTCTGACCCACCTCTTCGTTGCCAAGTAGCTGCTGACTGTCCTCAAATTGTTCGTCCTCGCTGTATAGTGGTGCTGAGCCCAGACCACATAGTAGATCTCTGGCTGAGGGAACCGGATGGGACAATGGGGGGTTGAGGACAGGTGAGGGCCGCTGACCCGCTCCATGCCAACTAAGGGTTGTGTCTGATGTTCCCACCGACTCTTGGCTGGGGTTGTCAGATGTCATCTGGGAGGAAGTGGATGACCTAGTCAACCAATCAAGAACCATTGGGTTGCTGAACAACACACGGCCGCTAGATGACACTGGCAGTTCTGGCCTCACCGAGTGACCCCTGCTGCGACGTCCCCTTGCTGTGCTGTGACCTGTGCCTGCTCCAGGAATGTTTGTGCCACTGCCACTCGCATGTGAAGAGCCTGCCACCTCTCTGTCTGACATACTGTTTGTTCTAAAATGTAAAGACTCTGTTTAATGAAGATATCTGTATATGATAAATACACTCTCCAAATGAACCCACTAACAAGCTTGGGTAACCCTTGGATATAAATTTCGCTCCACAAATGGCCAGGAAAAAATTACTTGTATGTGCCGTTTAAAAACACTGTATATTTTACTGAATATAAAAGCAAAAACAGGCTTAATTAACCTTCGGATATGAATCATGCTACAGAATTTCTTCTTTGGCGGTGAAAAAAAACGCTTCTTTTACTGAATACAACTGCAGAAAAATACTTACCGTATATACTCGAGTATAAGCCGACCCGAGTATAAGCACCTACTTTTGCCACAAAAACCGGGAAAGCTTACTGACTTGAGTATAAGCCTATGGTGGAATACGCAGCGGCTACTGGTGAATTTTAAAAATAAAAATAGATACCAATAAAATTACAGGCAGTTTAATGTCCCCCATAGGCCGTTATAGGCAGTTTAATGTCCCACATAGGCTGGTATAGGCAGTTTAATGTCCCCTATAGGCAGGTTATAGGCAGGTACAGGTCGTTATACGCAGGTATAGGCAGCTATATGTCCCCATAGGCAGGCTACAGGCAGGTAACTGCCCCCATAGGAAGGTTATAGGCAGGTATAGGTCCCCCTAGACAGGTTATAGGTCGTTATAGGCAGGTATAGGTCCCCCTAGACAGGCTATAGGTCGTTATAGGAAGGTATAGGTCCCCCTAGGTAGGTTATAGGCAGGTATAGGTCCCCCTAGGCAGGCTATAGGCAGGTATAGGTCCCCCTAGGCAGGCTATAGACAGGTATAAGTTCCCCTAGGTAGGTTACAGCCAGGTATAGGTAGGTTACAGCCAGGTATAGGTAGGTTACAGCCAGGTATCGGTAGGTTACAGCCAGGTATCGGTAGGTTATAGCCAGTTATAGGTAGGTTATAGCCAGTTATAGGTAGGTTACAGTCAGGTTTAGGTAGGTTACAGCCAGGTATAGGTAGGTTACACTTATATATATAAAAGTCGGTCCCCAATCATAGGCAAATTATATACTGAGTCCTGTATGGTTCACAGAGGCAGGTTCTCCAAGCCTGCTAACAATGCTTGCAAGTAGTAATGGTGGAACCAATAAAAAATTTCAAAGACTTTAATATTTCCTTGTTTAAAAAACACATCTCACTGACATTAATCCATACGAAATAGAGTGTCAGGTAATGCAACAAATTACAGGATAGAATACTCAGTATTTAGTTGCGGCCATCCATGCCGTTCAAACGCATCAGTCCATTGATCGCTCCCACCACGAGGAGCAGGAGACGCCGACCACCAGAGCGGGCAAAGACGCGCAGCAAGTGCGACGTTTCGGGGAGAACTCCTCCCCTTCCTCAAGCATATGCGTCATAGAGTACCACCTCCTTAAAAAGGTAAGTAGACAAGAGGTAAGACAAGCTTTAACCCTTTCACAACATACAAAATATAAAACCATTACAAAAACATCCTAAGGTTAAAACATTCATTGAGACCTTTCGGGGCTAATGTTTCTAAGGTAGCTATCCAATACGCCTCTCTTTTTAATAAGCGATCGGTGATATAAGATTTATTATCAACCCATATTCTTTCAAGCACACACCAGCGTAGTTCACACACGTCGTGTCGGGCTTCAAAGAAATGTCTCGCTACGGTGGTCTCTCCATAAGATTTAGTTTCTGCTTTCACAGTGCATCCCTGTTTCTTTTTTAATCTGATCGCCGCTTTATGTTCGTTAATTCTGACTTTCACTGGTCTCATG
The DNA here is from genome assembly GCA_025379985.1 of Phyllomedusa bahiana. NCBI lineage: Eukaryota > Metazoa > Chordata > Amphibia > Anura > Hylidae > Phyllomedusa > Phyllomedusa bahiana. Next base: position 28,351 of record JAODAL010039504.1, on the reverse strand, counting down.
GTTTGCCCAACATAGACAAACCCACATGGGCATTTTAACATGTAAATAACGCCCTCACTATCGCAAGTATGGAACCCTTTGATTTTGATGGGGTACCCTTTCGAGGGGTGTTGGATACTGTCCCCCTTTATTATATATCACCGATCGCTTATTAAAAAGAGAGGCGTATTGGATAGCTACCTTAGAAACACTAGCCCCGAAAGGTCTCAATGAGTGTTTTAACCTTAGGATGTTTTTGTAATGGTTTTATATTTTGTATGTTGTGAAAGGGTTAAAGCTTGTCTTACCTCTTGTCTACTTACCTTTTTAAGGAGGTGGTACTCTATGACGCATATGCTTGAGGAAGGGGAGGAGTTCTCCCCGAAACGTCGCACTTGCTGCGCGTCTTTGCCCGCTCTGGTGGTCGGCGTCTCCTGCTCCTCGTGGTGGGAGCGGTCAATGGACTGATGCGTTTGAACGGCATGGATGGCCGCAACTAAATACTGAGTATTCTATCCTGTAATTTGTTGCATTACCTGACACTCTATTTCGTATGGATTAATGTCAGTGAGATGTGTTTTTTAAACAAGGAAATATTAAAGTCTTTGAAATTTTTTATTGGTTCCACCATTACTACTTGCAAGCATAGGTAGGTTACAGCCAGGTATAGGTAGGTTACAGCCAGGTATAGGTAGGTTACAGCCAGGTATAGGTAGGTTACTGCCAGGTATAGGTAGGTTACTGCCAGGTATAGGTAGGTTACTGCCAGGTATAGGTCCCCCTAGGCAGATATAGGCACGTTTTTAAAACAAAAAAAAACACTTACCTGGCTCCCCGCTGCTCCTTCTCCCTCGCCGCGCCACCTCCTCGCTGTCCGGCCTCCCGCACTCTCCTCTGTCTTCTCGGCACAGGCGGGTGATGTCATCAGGCCGCGCACGCAGCGTGATGACACATGCTGCCTGTCCCGGAAACTCCGAACAACCGCCAGTCTGCGGCCGCCCGGAGTCCACTGCGGAGCAGGGAGCGCTCGCTCTCTGCCCCGCAGTGGTATCTCTTCACCTGCGTGCGCTCCGGAGGAGTTGCACACAGGGGAGGAGATTGCTGACAGCGCCTGGGCCACCGCAGTACCCGGACGCTGTCAGCTGACTCGGGATTCAGTTATATGCGCTCCCTGAGGAGCCGCATATAACTGAAGCGTCCCTGTCAGCGCACGGGCGATCGCAGCGCCCGAGTGCCGACAGTGACTCGAGTATAAGCCGAGGGGGGATTTTTCAGCACATTTTTTGTGCTGAAAAACTCAGCTTATACTCGAGTATATACGGTAGTTAACCCTTGGATGTATATTGCGCAAAAGAAATGTGCAGCCATCAATTACCAGCTTTGTGTGTGTTAAAAAGGCATGTATTTTATGGAACACAACAACAGAAAAGCTTGTAATTAACCTTCGGATATGAATTATGCTACAGGCAAAATTTCTTCTTTGGCGGTGAAAAAGAAAGTTTCTTTTACTAAGTACAACTGCAGAAAAATACTTAGTTAACCCTTGGATGTAAATTGCGCAAAAGAAATGTGCTGCCAACAATTACCAGCTTTGTAGCGTGTTAAAACGGCATGTATTTTACGGAACACAACAACAGAAAAACTTGTAATTAACCTTCGGTTATGAATTATGCTACAGGCAAAATTTCTTCTTTGGCGGTGAAAAAGAACGTTTCTTTTAGTGACCACAACAGCAGAACAACACTTAATTAACCCCTGGATCTAAATTGCGCAAAAGAAATGAGCAACCAAAAATTAAGTGGTATTTGGATTGTAAAAATGCTGTTTCTTTAACTGAATACAACAGCAACAGGCTTAGATAACCCTTGGATATTCAATGTGCTCAAGAACTGAGCAGATAGCATTAAAATGTATATGCAGCTGCATTGGATGCACACTGGACTTCAGTTCCAATACCCAACAAAATCAGAATTAGAACGTCAGAGAATCAGTCTTTGAGACAAGCTGCGACACCCCCCAAAAATCGCTGTATAAAAGTGAGTTCTTTAGTATGAGATATCATAAGCAGCAGCGGCAGCACCTTCCCTACACAGCACAGTGAGAGGAGTGTGAGCTGCCAGCGTCGCGCCTGGACTTATATAGTGCGGTGACGTCACAGAATCCCGCCGGTCTCTGATTGGCTTCATCTCTGCACATGTCATGTAGGCTACACCTTTCTTCCTTCCAGACTTATCTGCCCCATGTAACGCCATGTGCTCGCAGCCATTTTATCAATCAAAAACACGCTTCGTTCCCGCGAATCACCCCAAACTTTGACTTCGTTCAGAATCGAAGTTTTCCTGAAATACTAAGCGAATTCCACTTCGTTAGAATCAATTCGCCCATCTCTACCTATTTACATAAAAAGGGGGGGGCTTGATGTGGTAGAACTAATAGTTCTACACATACACAATAAAAATCAAACATTGTGCACCAGCTCAGCACATTTATAGTAGAAAAGTAACTGGTATACTAAACAGGTATATATTATTATTAGTTAAGGTTGAAAACTAACGACAAAACTAGCTGTTAGATCTCTAAACGGCTACTCTGTCTTACAACCGACCCTTGAAAGGGGTCCTGAATCACACCAACATTTCCACAAACACAGCTGTTGCCTAAGGACTTAATATACACAACAGCCCAAACAAGATTGCTTTTCTTTCAAAGTATTTACTTCTTTAACTTCCATAGCCTGTTATTTCTTAGGGCATATTGAAACAAATATAAACATTATGTTGCATAAAAACCTGTGACATGTATGAAGCTCGCCACATCAGGGCGCACCTTTCCGCCAGTTTTCCGGCGAAATTTGCGCCTGATTTATGTCGGCGCCGGAGGCGCGCTCATACATACTATGTAAAGTCCGCCGTGCCTCGCCAGTGTGTGAGGCGCAGTGCGGGACTGCGCCTCTCATGTAGTCCGATTCGAGACAGGCTGGAAATGAGCGAGAAATCATTAAAGATGTCCGTGCGGAGTATGAATCAAAAAAATCGCCTTTATAAAGGCGTAAAACATTATCAGAAAAAGAGCTCAAACTACAAAAAATAATAAATTAATATAATCACTTTCAAAAATCTAGACGGCGCTACATCGGGAATTTGGATATTTGAAATTGCCGGGAAATACAGTAATTCAAATTCTGTAAGCTATTCTCATTGGTCGGCAGAAACCAGCCAATCAGAATAGGAGCGACAGTGAACCATTAAAACCTATGGAGAAGTTTGGACCAATTAAAATCAAAGGCGGGACAGTTCAAAATACAGTCAAAATGCTGAAAAGAGCTGATTGGTTGAACTAGCGGGGGCTTGGCTATCCCAGCCAATCAGAGCGCGAGCTACTTCTCCCATTGTAGTCTATGGAGAGATCGCGGCAATTAAAATCTCAGCGCTCAACGCCGTGCGGCATGGAGTATGATTAAAAAAATCATTTTTATTTAGTGTAAAATTTTCTCTGAAAAAGAGCTGAAACCTTCTGTAAACATAAATCAATTAAATCCCGAACAGCGCGTTTGTCGCAGAGATCGGCGCTACATCAGGAATTGCAATAGAGAGAATTGCCGGGAAATACAGTAATTCAAATTGTTTAAGCTCTTCTGATTGGTCAGCAGAAACCAACCAATCAGAATAGGAGCGACAGTGGCCCATTGTAACTGGAGAAATCTTGACCAATCATATTCAAAGGCGGGACAGTTCAAAATACAGTATAAAGGCATTAAAGAGCTGATTGGTTGAGCTAGCGGGGGCTCGTCCAGCTTAGCCAATCGGCACGCGAGCGACTTTCTCATAGAGTTCTATGGGAAAAGAAATGCAGAGCGAGCTCTGTTTGTGATTGGCTAATTTAAAAGAGGCGCGGTTATTTGGATCAATGGGAGAGCGAGCGACACTCTTATGGGTTTTCTAATGCAATCTGGAATAAAACTGTACATGGGCGAAATCAAATGATAAGACTACAGAAGTTGTCCCGATGTGTATATAAAATGATCAATAATATGAGGGTAAAGAAAAAAAAAATAATTTCAATAAAATCATGTTTATTTCTTTATTTTCGTTAGCCAGGGATCAATAGTATGGGTGTAACGAAAATAAAGAAATAAACATTGGTCCAAATAACCGCGCCACTTTTAAATTAGACAATCACAAACAGAGCTCGCTCTGCATTTCTTTTCCCATAGAACTCTATGAGAAAGTCGCTCGCGTGCCGATTGGCTAAGCTGGACGAGCCCCGCTAGCTCTACAATCAGTCTTTTCTGCCTTTTTACTGTATTTTGAATTGTCCCGCCTTTGATATGATTGGTCAAGATTTCTCCATAGGTTAGAATGGGTCCTGTAGCTCCTATTCTGATTGGTCAATACCCCCATAGGTTATAATGGGCCACTGTCGCTCCTGTTCTGATTGGCTGGCTTATGCCGACTAATCAGAAGAGCTTAAACAATTTGAATTACTATATTTCCCGGCAATTCTCTATATTGCAATTCCTTATGTAGCGCCGGTCTCGCGACAAACGCGTTGTTAGGGATTTAACTGATTTATTTTTAGAGAAGGTTTCAGCGCTTTATCTGATAATGTTTTACACTTAATAAAAATGATTTTTTTTATTCATATTCCATGCCGCACGACGCTGAGCGCCGAGATTGCATTGCACCGAACTCTCCATAGACTACAATGGGATAAGTAGCTCGCGTTCTGATTGGCTGGGATAGCCAAGCCCCCGCTAGCTCAGCCAATCAGCTCTTTTCTGCATTTTTACTGTATTTTGAACTGTCCGCCTTTGATTTTGATTGGTCAATAGTTCTCCATAGGTTTTAATGGTTCACTGTCGCTCCTATTCTGATTGGCTGGTTTATGCCGACCAAGGAGAATAGCTTTCAGAATTTGAATTACTGTATTTCCCGGCAATTTCCAATATCCTAATTCTTGATGTTACGCCGTTCTAGATTTTTTGAAAGTGATTTTATTTATGTATTTTTTTTGTAGGTTTGAGCTCTTTTTCTGATAATGTTTTACGCCTTTATAAAGGCGATTTTTTTGAATAATACACCATGCCCCACGGAGCTGAGCGCCGAGATTCCTTTTGCGATCTTCTATGTTTCCTCTCATGTTCCGTTCTCGCTTCACTTCGCCTCCGCCGGAGCATTTAGACCAGAATCAACTAGGTCTGCCTGTCAGAGCTGCCGAGCGCTGCAATGCGCCTCACTTTGCCGACTCACGATCGTACATGCCTCGGAGTTTTCGAGCGCACCGTGTCCCGCCCCGGAACGGCCACACCGCGCCCATTGCCCGTCCCTTCATGCAGGGCGCAGCTGAAAGTGGTGAACGCTGCGCCTAACACTGCATCCCTGCGTCCAACAGCGGATTCGGGCTGGGGAGGCGTAGGTTACGCCAAAAAACAGGCGAAAAGCCCGTTCATACATGTCGACCATAATCTTTCAGATGTACATAATAGCACTTAGCTTAGGTCTAAGTAAAGATTGACTTATCAATCAACATTATCAATCCATGTTTACTTAGACCTATTAGGAAAGGTACATATCCTAGTCTGTCATGTTTAAATTGTAAATCCATAATAAAAGGGGACAACATCAAGCAACCCTTGAGGGGTTATGACATACCTTTAAAAGGTTTCTATACATGTTTAACTAAGAATGTCATCTATTTGTTGAAATGCCCTTGCGGCAAAACCTATGTCGGTCAGACTAGTCGACCTATTAAGAACCGCTTGAATGACCATAAATCGGCCATCAGAAATTATAGGGTTAAAATGGCTTCTAATGTGAGTAAAATGGAACATCCAAGTAAGTTCGGCGAGACCACGGTGGCACGCCACTTTCATGAGACAGGTCACCAAATACATGAACATCGCTAGTGTATAATAGAAGAAGTGATTTGTAAAGATAATAACCTGCTACGTTCTCGTCTCATAAAATGCGAAGCATTTTGGATTTTTAAATTGGAATCTCAGATTCCTAAAGGCCTGAACGAAGTGTTCAGCCTACGTCCTTTTTTTGTAATATTGCAGGTGCTAGATAATTGTCTGTTTAATGTGTTTGTTTGTTTTTCTTGTTGAATAATTTGAATATATGACGTACTTACGAGATGCTTATATAAATATGCTAAGGGTAAGCTTCCTTGTTATCATTGAGAGTCGCCAAATGACGTAGTCTGAGGAGGGAGGAGTTACCACCGAAACGTCACGAATGAGCGTCGGGTGGCTCTCGTGGTGATTTCAGTGTTCGGAGCTCCGCATTGTTTTCCATTTTTCTGTCCCTTGAAGGACGTTTGTAAGGGAAATAAGAAAAGTGCTTTTATGTAATTGAAAGATTTTTTGTTCGGCTGCATATATGTCACAGGTTTTTATGCAACATAATGTCATATTTGTTTCAATATGCCCCAAGAAATGACGGGCTACGGAAGTTAAAGAAGTAAATACATTGAAAGAAAAGCAATCTTGTTTGGGCTGTTGTGTATATTAAGCTGTTACTATTAGGGGATATAGGAAGCGATCCCCTGTTCAGTCCTAACCTGTGTGCAAGCCTCGGTTATTATATGGTCCATTATTGATTTAAAACTGTTGTCTAAGGACCCAATTTGTATTCCCTTTAGTGCGTACTGTCAAGGTTACAAGTATGGCACATTCACGTATATGACAGAATTTTATATATCTCAATGTTCTAAGAAGAATCCAGATTACTTGCTGTTATTGTAAATCATCTTTTCATGTAGAGGAGGCAGTAATTTTTTGGGAAAAAACATGAAAAGGGTTCTTCTTTGCCATACTGTACTTTTTAAAAAAAAAAATTCTGACCTTTTGATGTCTCAAAAGCAAAGTAAAAAGGTTGTGAGAAAATTAACAAGAAGGCACCACTTTTGTCCATGCAGGTCATAAACAGTGGTGCTTTATTTAGGTACAAAAAAGCAAGCTTTTTTTTATTTTTTTATTTCAAGTAACCTCTTTAAGGTGTTATTTGTTTTAAAAATGATTTAAAAATGTTTTAAACCTGTTGATAGGACAAAAAAGTATGTATCAGTTGGTATACTTTACAGAAAAAAAAACAAAAAACATGCTCTGTGAAGAAGCCTACATACATCTCAAAATATTACAAAATAACTTGAAAGTATCCTACCTTGTCCTTTCTCCACAAAAATTACTTTGGATTCAGGTAGGATATTGGAACCTATAATAACCATCTCCATTCCGCCATTAACGGAGCAACTATTTAGATTATATTTGTCCACTTGTGGTAACTCCTGAGCAGATCGCTGGGCTTTCATGAAGAAAAATAAGAAATGTACAAATAAGGTGAAATGTAATTTACTAATTTTTAAAGAAAACGTGTGTTTTAGGGGGTTAATGTATGCATTACGCAAATTTCCAAAGTTACTTTTTAAGTATAGGGGTTGTCTCACTACAAGGATTGCTTTTTTGTTAAATCTTACAAAAAAAAGTCACTTTGCAATTGTGTCCTTAACGTGTCCTAAACTATTCCAAAATTCCCCTTTATTGGGCGCATCAGCCCTCAGGTCGTACAGTACAAACCTGTTGAAACTCTCTTAGGCTGCCCGCGTGGTCATATAGCTACAGACCCGTGTCTCAGTGTAGTCAATGCAGACAGTAGAAGCCATAAAACAAGCCCAGGGGAATTAAAATTTAAATGAGAAAACAGGACTGAGGTAGGGAATCTATTGTGAGAAACCCTGATGAAACCCAATGAAAATGATTAAAACAATTGTTTTAGAACAGATATCACACCTTAATGGCCAGGCAAAGTTGTACAACTTTCAAATGTAAAATTCTTACTTACTTAACATTTGTTGATACTAAAATTCCCGAATACTGAAAAATTAAGCAGGGAAATTTATTTTTTTTGTTACTATGAAAAACGGCCTAATATTGCAAAAGATATTTTTTTCCATGGTTTTTGTCTTCTTTGAAAGGTTTTGGGCCCTGAAAAAAAAGTGTATGTAAATTTTTAAAAGTGTTTTAAAGCTGAAATCCCCTAGGAAAAAATGAGAGCTTCTAAATTTTAACCCTTTAAGGAACCCTGGTTTTCCTGTCTCAGGGGTTAAATGCCTGTTAATGCCCTGAAGTGCAGGAAGTCTTAAAAAGTTTTTGTTCCCTTGTGCAGAGATAGGTGAAAAGCTCTATGCTAATTGCTTTTTTCTAAAAGTAAATAGCACAGTTTACAAGCAGGTGATCAATCTTTGGGCCCCCTTGGGAGGATCGCTGGGATTGGTCGTCTTTTCTGCGAACAATTACAGCTGATCCATGGTCCCGGTAGGCTTGTCTTTGAGAGAGAGTAAAGGGGATCAATTTCTGTGTGGGTCTGTGCCCTGTCCTCGATCTGGGATGTTACAGCCTGAAAATAATTTATTAATCCCTTCACTGCCTAATCACTTCACTGCCCCTGTGATCTATTTGTGGCAGCTGTGTGATCAGTTTGCCACTTTCAAGTTCCAGCAACTTTCTGCCAGTGATCATCACTGGCTCATACAGTGAAAAACACCCAAAAAAATTAACCCCTTCATTGCCAAGTCCCTGTTCCCCTCACTCATATTGTTATAGCTGTCTGATCAGTTAAAAAGACAGTTTGTAACTTCTGTTCCCACATCTGTCAAGGCCCATCACTACCCCAATAAAGCCTGAAAAATATTCTAAAACAAGAAGGTGCTCCTTCAATTCTGAGGCCTGTGGAAGAGTCAAAAAGCGCATATGGGCCACAAGTGGGATATTTCTAAAAAACTTCTTAATAAGGAGAATCATTATTGAGTTGTAATTTCTTGGTAAAATCTACGGTGTTCCAATGAATAATGAACAAAAATCTGCAAAAAAGTAAAAATTTTGAAATTTTACCTTCGCTTTTCATTAATTTCTGCGAAATACCTAGAGGGTTAATAAACTTGCTAAATGCTGTTTTGACTATGTTAAGGGGTATAGTTTCTGAAATGGAGTAATTTATGGGGGTTTCTAACATACAAGCCCCTCAAAACCACATCAGAAGTGGCCTGGTGCAAAAAAAAAAAAATCTGTTCTGCAAATTTTCTTGAAAATGTTAAAATTTGCTACTAAATTTCAAAGCCCCCAAATGTCTTAAAAATAATAGGATGTTTACGAAAATCATGCCAACACAAAGCAGACATATAGAAGATATTTATTATCTTCTACTTTGTTTGGTGTGACTGTGTCTTGTACACAGAAATTTTTAAACTTTGAAAATGGCAAATTTTTCCAAATTTTCACAACATTTCGATATTTTTCACACCTAAACAATGATTTTATCGACCAAAATTAATTGCTAAATTAAAGCACAATGTTTCACGATAAAACAATCTCTGAATCACATGGATAGGTAAAAGTATTGAAAAGTTATTCACAGATAAAGTGGCACATGTCAGATTTGAAAAAAAGGGCTTGGTCCTTAACTCCAAAACAGGCTTAGACCTTAAAGGGTTAACCAAAACCTCGGCGCAGTTGGTGGCACATTTCTAGGCCAGTTTTTGCACTGGCTATTAATTTTTATGGGTGTTTCAGAAGAAAAGAGTGTTGGAAAACCTTGTCGAAAACCTGATCAAAACCTCACCTGAAAAGTGCTGCTGTGATGCGCTTTTTAGATGAGGTCTTGACGCTCATGTGAACATATCCTAAGGCCCCGTTCACACGGCGGTTTTGGCCGCGGGCTTCGACGCGGCTCTCGCGGAAAAAACCTCGTTGGACCTCGCCGCAAACTCGCATCTCCCGACGCGGGTTTGCGGCGCGGGCGCTGGGCGTGGTATCGGCACGGGTGGCGATGGAGAATATTAACACGGTTTCCCATAGGAAACCATGTTAATAAACTAGGCGCCATTTGGCTGCGGAAACCGCGGCCATAATCGCGGCCAAATCCGTCGTGTGAACATGCCCTAACTCTATAAAGTTTAAGATGTAGGATTAGTATTTTATTGTTGCTCCGACTGTAGCGACCGTGCAGCTTTTTTTCAAGTTTCTAGACCCGCAAACAGAAAAGCGATTCAAGGCACCAGTTACAGTGGGGAAAATAAGTATTTGATACACTGGCCATTTTGCAAGTTTTCCCAGCTACAAAAAATTGAGAGGTCTGTAATTTTTATTTTAGGTACACTTCAACTGTGAGACAGACTATAAAAAAAATAATTCCGAAAATCACTGTGTATGAATTATTAATAATTGGCATTTTATTGCATTATTATTTGATCACCTACCAACAAGCAAGAATTCTTGCTCTCTCAGACCTGTTAGGGTGCTTTCACACGCAGCTGTGTTTCTGGTGCGTTTTTGATGCATTTTTTGTGAAGAAAGGAACAACAATTTATGCTGTACATTTCTGCACATAAAACGCATTAAAACCGCACCAAAAAAAGCACTGTATGAAAGCACCCTTAGTTTTTTGTTAAGAAGCCCTCCCACTCTACACTCATTACCTGTATTAACTGCAGCTGTTTGAACTTGTTACCTGTATGAAAGACACCTGTCCATATACTCAATCAATCACACTCCAACCTCTCCAGCATGGCCAAGACCAAAGAGCTGTCTAAGGACTCCAGAGACAGAATTGTCGATCTGTACAAGGCTGGAATGGGCTACAGGACAAAGGCAAGCAGTTTGGTGAGAAGGCAACAACTGTTGGTGCAATAATAAGAAAAAGATGACTGTCAATCTTCCTCTGTCTGGGGGCTCCATGCAAGATCTCGCCTCGTGGGGTAAGGATGATTCTGAGAAAGGTCAGAAATCAGTCCAGAACTACATAGGAAGACCTGGTCATTGACCTGAATGGAGCTGGGACCACAGTCTCAAAGATTACCTTTAATAACGCACTAAGCTATCATGGATTAAAATCAGGCATGCAAGGTCCCCTGCTTACGTCAGCAAATGTCCAGTCCCATTTGAAGTTCGCCAATGACCATCTGGATGATCCTGAGGAATCATGGGAGAAGGTCATATGGTCAGATGAGACCAAGATCGAACTTTCTGGTATCAACTCCACTTCCTGTGTTTGGAAGAAGAAGAAGGGTGAGTACAACACGCTTTTGCGTCGCCATAGTATGAGAGCCAAAACTTTTTTTATCCTTCTGTGTATGGAGCTATTTAGGGGCTTGTTTTTTGTGGGATGAGTTGACGTTTTTATCAGTACCATTTTGACTTTCTGATCGCTTTTAATTCCATATTTTGGAAGGCAGCGGGAATAAAATACAGCAATCCTAGTACTGTTTTTTACTTTTAACAGTGCTCACCGTGCAGTATACATGACATGTTAGTTTTACTCCATGGGTTGATGCAATTGGTGTTTGTAAAGGGCAGTTTTGTTTTGTTTATTTTTTACTTTTAGGCTATGTTCACACGGCTTAACTGCGGGACGTAATTACGCCCCGCAATTACGCCGTGTGGCCGGGGGTGGTGCGGGAGCGGGGAAGTGAAGGGGGGGATGGCACTTCGCCGGCCCATTGACTTACATTACCAGCGGCGCGTATACACCGCTGGTAATTCACATGTCACTTATCTCCCCGCCCGGCGGATTCGCCGAGCAGGGAGAGGAGACGTAATCCATAGTTCTCTATTAAAACTGTGGATTACCGTAATGAATGGGCCGTTTTCAGTCCGTAATTTGCGCACTTTGGCGAGTAATTACGGACCGAAATACGGCCCATTTTAAGCCGTGTGAACATGGCCTTAAATTTCTTTTTTCTTTTTTTTTTTTTTTTTTTTAACTTGTTCCCACAGGGGACTTGGATCAGTAATCTTTAGATCACTGTTACAATGAATGACAGTACAGCTATGCATTAAAACCGTCAATCATTGTGCCTGGCCGAGCCCTCAGGGCAGGCTGGGCATAGTGACATCACAGTCAACCCGTTGCTGCCTTTAATTTGAGTCTTTAATTTTACCTTCTGTTCAGGTCTCCATATCAGTTGGAATGCAAAACTGCTAAATTGTTGAGCTTCCTGCAGCAAAAGGTCTTACGGCTACAAAATGGTTTTCCCTCAATCTATCTGACAATAGACTCTAGAATCAAGAATGTTTTAAGATTAATTTCATATTAGATTGTGTTCCAACTCTGTAAGACATGGTATATTCTTACAAACCGAGAAACAACATGAGTGTATATGCATATGTATTTTTTGTCTGCATATCGAAGGGATATGTATGGAATATTGCATTACACGGCAAGCCTTTTTACTGTATGCATATTATGTACGACTAGCCAGTAATGTTAGATTGAAGTGATTGTTATTTTAGAACCTTAACCCCTTAAGGACGCAGTCCGTTTTGACCTTCCTGACAGAGCCCCATTTTTTTAAATCGGACATGTGTTACTTTATGTGTGAATAACTTTCAGATATTTTTACCTATCCATGTGATACGGAGACTGTTTTCTCATGACATATTGTGCTTTAAGTTCGTGAGAAATTTTTGTCTATACAATCCCTGTTTATTTGTGAGGAATATCAAAATGTTATGAAAATTTGGAAAAATTAGCAATTTTCAAAGTTAAAAAATTGCTCCATCTAAAATCTTTATACCACCCAAAATTGCTTATAACTAGCATCTATCATATGTTTACTGTACACTGGAATCATTTTTAAATGTGTTAAATTTTTTTTTTTTTTTACAACAGTAGGGGGATTAGAAATTTCATAACAATTTTTCACATTTTCAAGAAAATTATTTAGGGACTAGTCTAGTTCTGACATGGCTTTGTGGGACCTGTATTTTAGATACCCTCATAAATGAATTACTAAGACACTGCACACCTTAAAGTATTTACAACAGTGCTTAGGATGTTTGTTAACACTTGGGGGGTTTCACAGAAAGTAAAGTGAAGTGAAGGTGAAATTACAAAATGTCACTTTTTCTGAAGATTTTCATTTTATATCCATTATTCACTGATACACACTAGATGTTATCAGGAAAACACAACTCAACATTGATTCCCCCAATTCTGCCGTTTTTAGAGATATCTCATATGTGGCCCTAACATGCTATTTGACACCTACAATTCTCAGAATAGGACCTACTGGACGTTGGGTCTCATTTTCATTACATTCTTTTTTACGCGTCATTACAGGTTTGCAGATACCCTAAGGTGCTAAAACTTAATAAACAACCCTTAAAAGACCCCATGTTTCACACCATAAGGAATATATCCACAGGTGTAGTATATCGACCCCATAGGTGTTTCACTGAGGTTTTTTTTTGTAATTAGGATGGGGGAATCTAAAAAAATTAGCATTCTGCAATTTTAGCTGAAAATGTTTTATTTTTACAAGGAATCCTGTAAAAAAAAAGCACCCAAAACTTTTTTACATTATTTATTCAAAGTTCAGCAATACCCTATATGTGGGTGTAAACAGCTGTTTGGGCGCATGGCAGGGTGTACAAGGGAGTGAACGCTATTTGGCTTTTGGAACACAGATTCTGGTGGATGCCATGTCACATTTACAAAGCCTCCAATATACCAGAACAGGTGAAACCTTCCAGAAGTCACCCCATTTTGGATTCAACACCCCTCATGAATCTTAACTAGGGGTGTATTGTGCTTTTTGGGCCTACAGGTGTTCCATAGGGTTTTTTTAGCATTGGGCCATCAAAATGGGGGGGGGGGGGGGGGCGGACACAGTTCCGCCATTGTTTTTTGGGCTTCATTTTTACAGCGTTTGCCGTGCAGTATAAAAGACATAATTACAAGACCCAAATGGGCCTCCTAGAACATTCACTTCGCCCACAGAAGCTGAAAAGGACCTCAAAGACCTGCTAACCACCCGACTGCAGCTGGGTCTCCTCATCCTCTCAACAATGAGGACGACTTTGTGCCGGATGCTATGAACAGAGGTAGAAGAAGGAAGGTTACCACATGGACCCGAGCATTGTCCCCCACGCCATTTATAACTAAGCTTCTGAAGGCATGCAAGAACGGGGGGATGCCACCCCTTGCTTTGATTTCAAGTGTTGCTCAGTCCTTGATCCGGATTCCTCTACTTTCCAGGCCAGCAGGACATTCGGAGGCGCGGGATGGTATATTAAGGTGCCTTTTGTTCTTTCTATTGCCCTGTGACAGTTACGTTTCAGATGGGACTTCATCTTTCAGGATAGTTTTGAAGAGGCTGGAGTGGGAGGACTAATAGGTGAAGTATCCTCTACGGTTAGAAAAAAGGAAGTCGCTTTAGCGCTTTATGAAGGGAGAGAGTTTATTTTGCCCCCCCTTTTGCGCTTCTCTTTTGAAATGTGTTATGTTACACAATGGTGTACTAGGTTTAATGTTTTTAGACATTTTCTTGTTTTCATGATGGTGTGTCTCCCCTCTTTATACCTGCCCGTGCTTTGGTCCATGCCTGGAAAAGATCTGGGAGCTTTTCTACTTCCCCCCTTGCCTTTGTGGTTCCACATTTCCTCTGTGCCAGTTCCACCCGCTTGATGCACCGGCATGCGGGTAATCTCTTGGAACGTCAAGGGGCTCCGCTCCCCTAACAAGCGAATGAAAGTAATAAGGCACTTAAAGCGACTTCGCCCTGGTATCGTTTTTCTTCAAGAGTCGCATTTGAGAGAGGATGACATCAAGCGGATGGAACGGCTTTGGGTGGGCTATGCATTTGGATCTCCCTCTGCTAATGGAATAGCGGGAGTCATCACCCTCATACATAAAAATTTCCCCTTCGAGTTAATTTCTCATGAACATGGAGAGGGAAGAGTTTCGCATTTAATTATTAAATGGGGAGGGACAGAGATTAGCTTATTTAATGTATATGCCCCAAACAGCAATAGTAATAGGTTTTTTGGCGAACTAGGGAAAAAAAATCAGGAATGATAAGAATGTGGATCAGATCGTAGGGTGGGACAAGAATCTAGTGGTAGATCCCATGGAGGATAGGAAGAGGAGTGCATGTTCCTTGAAACACAGTCCAGCTCCCCAGAGAGGTGAGAGTAAAGCCCTGGCGCATCTATTGGACACAACAAAATTAAGTGACTGCTGGAGGGGAAGGAACCCCGAATGTAGGGAATATACTTATTATTCCTCTGTCCATCAGTCGTGGCCCAGGCTAGACTATTTTCTGGTCACAGACAACCTATGCAGCAGGGTGGGAGATGCGCAGATTCTTGATATGCTCATTTCTGACCATGCTCCGATTGCGCTGGAAATATCTGAACAATCTTGGAGGGGCTCGGACTTCATATGGATGTTCCCTTCCTATCTATCAACTTCAGAATACTTTACGGATATGATTTTTTTTTTTTATAATTGTAATTTTTATTAAAGATTTTAACAAATTGAGATGTGAAAACAAAGCATTGTCCATCGTTAACAGACATTCAACAAAGCATAATAATCAAGAACAGAATTTTACAAACTTCAGAACAATAAAGAAGTAATGCTTCCAAAAACATTAGGGGGGAGTTTGCAACATAAGGAAAGGCGAAAGGTGAGAGGAGAGGGTGGGGGGGTTGGAAGGTGTGGCAAGTCCGCTCAAGGCGGATGACGAATCCAATAGGCATCCCATTCAGACCATACTTTGTCGAAAGGGTCCAATTTGTCATGGAGGGAGGCCGTCAAGTATTCCAGTCTACGGACCTCCATAATCCTGTGGTAAAGATCTACTAGCCCTGGGGGGGAGACTTGTCGCCACATGCAGGAGATCAGGCATCTAGCAGCTGTATGAATGTGTGTGAACAGTTGAGATCTCTCCCTGGTTAGCCCAGGAGCAGACCCATTAAGCAGGTATATAAGGGGATCCAAATCAATCCTGACACCAAAGAGTGCTGTAGAAAAATCTCCCACCTCTTTCCAGAAAACCTGGAGAACCGGGCAATCCCAGAAAATGTGGGGGAGTGTACCCACCGAGAGTCCACAACGCCAACACGTTTGTGGGAGCTGAGGGTTCCATTTATGCAATATATCAGGGGTGTGATACCAAAATAGCAATATTTTGTATAAGTTTTCTTTATAAGTGGTTCACACTGAGGACTTTGCCGCGGCTCTCCAAATAATCTGCCAGGTGGAGTAAGGGATAGATCTGTCCAGGTATGCCTCCCATTTAGTCATATATTTGTGGGTTAGTTTCTCACCAGGTTTAGGCTCCCTTAAGATAGAATATATGGTTGAAATGAGTCCCTTTGTCGAGGTACCTATTTTGCATAGGAGTTCAAACTGGGCAGGGGCCGATATCACATTAGTGCCATAGAGAGAGGAAAAGAAATGAGAGATCTGCAAATAATGAAAGTGGGCCCTAGCGGGAAGATTATACATGTCCTGTAGCTTTTAAAAGGGTATCAGCCTCCTATCCCTGGCCTCTGTTATATCGACAAATTGAAAGAAGCCATGCCCCAGCCACGGTCGAGCAAAGTAACCCGAGGAGCTATATGGTAAAAGAGGGGTACACAAAAAGGAGGTCATAGGCGAGGCCTTAGATGCAAGGGGGAACCTGGATTTGCAGTGTTTCCATGTTTGAATCGTGAATCAAATGGGGCCAAGAAGAGTTTTATTGTGGGGGAGGATTTGTGAATGCCATAGGTAAGCGTTAGGATGCGTCGGTGCCAGCCATAGTTTTTCCACCTCCATCCACTTCGAATAAGCACTCAAGGCGGACAAGGCGGGGATACGTCTAAGATGGGTCGCCCAGTAGTAACACACTGCCAAGTACTGCCAAGCCTCCCCTGTCCTTACCAGCCAGCAGAACCTCCTTGGCTACCCTATGCCTCCCTTGGGCCCATATGAAGCGTAGAATTGCTGCCTGCAGGGAGCGAAGCTCTACTAGCGGAACCGCTACCGGCAGGGTTTCAAATAGGTAGAGAAGTTTTGGCAGTACAGTCATCTTAACTGAACTAATTCTGCCAAAGAAGGATATGAGCAAGGAATGCCATTTGGTCAACAAATCCTTCAGTTCTTTGAACAGCGGAGGGAAGTTGGCTTTATAGAGTGATTCATAACTGCCAGTAATCTGTACTCCTAAGTATTTGAGTGATTGGTCCTTCAAAGTATAGGGGTAGTTATTTTTAAGCAGGGTATATGCAGTAGGGGAAGAATTAATCAAAGGGGCCTCAGATTTGGACACATTTATTCTATACCCCGAGAGCCTTCCAAATCTATCAAGAAGTGAATGGAGGACAGGGAAAGTAGTGTGAGGGTCCGTTAAGGTCAGGAGAATGTCGTCCGCGAAAAGGGAAAGTTTAAAATCCTTATCCCTGACTAAAATGCCTTTTATGTCCGGATTTGCCCTTATAGAAGCTTCTAGGGGCTCGATGCAAAGCGCAAACAGGAGCGGGGACAGCGGGCAGCCCTGCCTAGTCCCATTCCGGATCTGAAACCTATCTGAGGTGTAGTGGGGGAGTTTAATGGATGCCGAGGGAGTTGAGTATAGCCACCTACTCGCCGTTAGAAAAGGGCCTGAGAAACCCAGTGCCTTCAAGGTCTTGAACAGAAAAGGCCAACCTAGCCTAGAAAGGTCTTTTCCGCATCAAGGCTGAGCAGGAGAGTCTGTTGTGATCGAGAGTTGGCGACCTGAATTAGGTCAATTGTCCACCTGGTATTATCCCCTCCTTGTCTGAAGGGCACAAAACCCACCTGATCTTTATTAATCAGCTGCGGGAGCCATCTATTAAGCCTGTTAGCCAGGATCTTCGTAAAGATTTAAAGATCTGAATTTAGTAGGGCAATAGGTCAATAGTTTGCACTATCCGCTGGGTCTCTACCTGATTTATGCATAAGGGTAACATAAGAGTGGGACATAATTTAAGGAATAGGGGCGCCCTCCAGGAAAGAGTTGTATAGCTGTATCATATAGGGAGTTAGGGTCTCAGAGAAGGCTTTAAAGTAAATGTATGGAAGACCATCCGGACCTGGGGATTTTCCATTGGGGAGATTCTTGAGAACCGCCAAAAGTTTCTCCGTCTCAATAGGGGCGTTTAGAGAGCTGCATTCCTCCGACGGAAGGGTCTGGAGTGGGCAAGATCTCAAGGGTGGAGAAAGACGTTACCGAGTCCTCATTCAATTCAAAATAGCCGGATAGGGAGTCCCCTAGCGTCTTCTTATGAATGGGATTTTTGATCAGGGTGTCATTTAGCCTACAATGACATGAGCGTAAGGAGGTGGTCGGGAAGTCAAGGTCAACTGTGACTGGGGCATGATCTGACGACGTGATGGGTTCAATGGTCGATTTCAGTAACATACACAGGGCCGGGGTATTTCCGAAAAAATAATCTAATCTGGTGTGGGTCTTGTGGGGGTGGGAAAAGAAAGTGAACTCCCTGTCTTTAGGGTGATTGACCCTCCAGAAGTCAAACAAGCCATGAGATCTAATCAACTTTTTGAAGGCCGCATCATAGCCTTGTTCAAATTTGAGGAGCCCCCTCCCCAAGAGCACACTGGTCCATGGCGTCAGAGAAAATCAAGTTGAAGTCCCCACCCCCCCAACAAAAGAGGTGAGGATTGGTATGTGGCAAGCCTGGCAAAGACCCTGTGCAGGAAGTACAGCTGGGACGTATTGGGAACATACACATTGCAAAGTATAATTGGTTTCCCATACAGAGTGGCTTGCAGGATAATGTACCTTCCCGCTGGATCTATCAATGATGACAAAACCTTAAGTGGGCATGAGTTAGCCACAAGAATGGCAACCCCTGCTTTCTTTTTCTCATTAGGGGCCGAGAATGTCTTGGAGTATGATGATCTTGCAAAATTGAAAGATCCAGCGGAGTTGAAATGCGTTTCTTGTAAAAACACTATGCAGGGACCTACATTCTCGGAGAACCAGCCTCCTCTTCGCATTAGAATTGAGGCCCTTGACATTCAATGTAATACACCTAACCATGGTACTTATGCAAAATAAAAATTCAGCAAAGTGTCAGTATACTCAGGAATACTCAGCTATTGATATTGTCTACCCAGGAGGGGGGAACGGAAAGTCAGAGGGGAAGCGCAGGTAGGGAAGGGTACAGAGACAATCAAGACAGACGTGACAAAGGGAGCAAAGACTAAAACAACTATTCCAGTAATACGACCAGAGAATTGTAAAAAAGAACAGTAGTAGTAAAGATCAACCTTAATAAACTCTAGTAGCGTACTATCTCTGGTTCGTGGGGGCTGGAGGTGTTCCCAAGACAGGAAAAGGAAAGGGTGAAAACCCAGGCCTAGGACCCAGACAGAGGTATCCAAAACAGGCTCCCCCCCCCCTCTGCCCCTCCGCACCGAAGAGGCAGGTCCTCTTCAGACAGAACAAACCAGAGAGGTCACGCTAAACGTGAGAATGTAACGACACCAGACTATAAGTCCTGATGGGCCGTCATCATGTAAACATCTGAAACATATTAAGAAATTCCTGCACAAAGCATATTATCAATTAGCACCCAGTACAAAACTGTGATGTAGGGCAGATAGCGAGGCTGAAATCAATACACAGCCTTCCGGCGTTAGAGCCCCATTTCAACGAGGAGGGGAGCGTCGGGCTTTTTGGGCCGGAGGAGAACTCCCTGGAGAGCCTCCTTTAGATGTTGAAGCATGCTGCCAAACGGGAGGCGGTGGAGGGGTAGGCATGGTGAGTTCCCAGTCCTCCATTCACTGGATTGGGATCTGGAGAGTCTTACACAAGTTCGGTAGGTCAGAGTAGGATTTAAGCGTTACTGAGCGGCCCTCTGATCGAGCTGTAAGGGCGAAAGGAAAGTTCCATCTATAGGAGATGTTGTGGTCCTTCAGAATAGTAAGGAGAGGCTTGAGGTGGCGGCGTTTCTGGAGAGTGTAACAAGACAAATCCAGGAAGAGCTGAATTGGAGAGCCCTGGTAGTCGATTTGATGCATCTTTCTAGCTTTTTCCATTATTGCCTCTTTCACTGTATATTCATGAAGACAGCAGATAATGTCTCTGGGAAGAGAGAAAGAGTTCTTAGGTCTGAGGGCTCTATGCGCCCTATCTAACTTGAAAGAGCGGTGTGGAGAGTCTCCTAGAATCTGGCTGAAAATTGAGCTTAGCATGTTTTGGAGGTCTTCTTCCCCCTGTGCCTCCGGCACACCCCGGATTCTGATGTTACAATCTTTGACCCCGGTTATCGAGGTCCTCTAAATGGCGGGCCATGTCTCTCATCGCAGGTATTTGAGCAGTGATGGTAGGGTGGAGCTGGGCAACATATTTCCGAGTGTTGTCATGATCGTCCTCCAACATTTCTACTCGTGATGCTATTTGCTTAAATTCCTGCTTTAGGTTAGCTACTTCTTCTCTGCAAGCAGCCTTTACATCAGAGAGCAGCATTTTTAGCTCGTCCCTTGTAGGTAACTGCTGGAGCATAGCTGCCCATGGATGGTAATCCGCCGAGTGCGGGCTTAATGGCGCTGGGGAGAAGACAGGGGACCCCTGCCAGGAGCCAATGCCACTGCCAGAGCCCAGGCATAAGGAGGGAGGCGGTGACCCAGGATTCATTATGTCAGTCCCCTCACACGTTTTAGAGGAGATCAGGGCTGAGGTGAGCTCAGTCTCTTTTTGTGAGGAAAGGACAGCGCTAGTTGGTGTGGCTGCCACCTCGAGGTCCCGTAATGGCCGACATGTTCCCTGATGAGGGGGAGCTTGGTGCGCTCTGAACGCCTGCCGGGGCCCCAAGGTGTCGCCTGGCCGCCGTCAAAGCCCTGGTTTTGAGCCGGAAGGGGGTATCCAGAGCTTCACTCCCCACCGCCGGTACCTGAGATGACCCGCTGACTGGCGCTGATGTGAGCAGGGAGGACGGCTGTAATGTGTAAGTATCCAGGGCGGTAAGGGCCGGCCGGGACGTCGCTGGTCTCACTGGGGTTCTCCCTGATAGCTCTCTTCTTACCCATCCAGGGTGCAGTGCAGCAGGAAAAGCAGGTATAACGGCCGATCTGCGGGAGCTCCTCTAATGTGCGTCCATCCTCTGCATCTTCCGGTGCTCGCCCCTACGGATATGATTAAAGGTTGGTGGATAGAATATGAGGCTAACAACACAGTTCACCACTTTGACCCATCATTACTTTGGGCAATTTTTAAAGCAGTTTTGAGGGGCAAGATCATAGTTCATACATTCCTTCACAAGCGAAATCTCACTAAATTCTATAAGGAGGCCTCGGAAATGGTGAGGTCCGCGTATAAGGCTTTCCAGCTTAACGCTACAACTGACAATAGGGTGAAGTGGAAGGCGGCCAGAGGGACTTCGACTTGTGGTCAGAACGCAAGGAAGACATGCATAGATCCCTTTTTCATTCTACCCTCTTCAGGTTTGGCAATAAATCTGGAAAGATTCTTTTCCGGCTACTTAAGGGATACTTTAAACCTCCCCACATAACGGCCATACACACGAGGGAGGGAGAGGGGACTACAGACCCGGCACAAATTAATGAAACATTGGGACACTTTTATACCTCCTTTTACTCTGCAAAGCAATATGACGCTACAGAGGAGAGCAGATGCTTTCTAGACAAGGTCAAACTTCCCTGCCTGTCAGATTCTCAAAGAGAATTGCTAAATTCAGAAATCTCTGAGCAGGAGGTGCAGCATGCTATTAGACAGATGAAACCCGGCAAGGCCCCAGGTCCGGAGGGATTTTCTGGGGAAACATATAAAATTCTGATAGATCAAGTCACCCCGGTCCCCACACAATACTACAATCTAGTCCTCCAGTCAGGCTCTATCCGACCAGAATCTAAGACTGCTTACATTAAAATCATACCAAAAAAAGGGAAAGATCCTCTTTCCCCGGCCTCATATAGGCCAATCTCGCTTATAGATGTGGACCAGAAAATATTGTCGAAAATCATGGCTGATCGCCTGGCGGAATTCATGCCTGTATTGGAAGGGCCTTCGCAAAAGGGCTTTATCAAGGGCAGGGCGGCCGTGGGAAATGTCAGAAAGGTCCTGTCGGTCATGGAAAGGATCAAACATAGGCCCATTCCCGGAGAACATCCTGTCTTGGTGGCCTTAGATGCCGTAAAGGCCTTCGACAATGTTCGATGGAAGTGGCTCTGGCTGGTCCTAGATAGGGTTGGGATTTCGGGGGCCTTTCGGACCTTCCTTATTGCTATCTACTCTAATCCACAAGCACGGGTACATAACCCTGGTTTCTTATCTGGACCAATTCATCTGCAGAAAGGGATTTGGCAAGGATGCCCACTGTCACCCCTTCTTATTGATTTAGCCCTCGAGCCTTTGGCGAGAGTCCTGGAAGACACACACCTTTTTTCAGGAATTAAAGTTGGGAACAAGGAAATAAAGATAGCACTTTTTGCAGATGACTTGATCCTTTTTATGTCCAACCCGGAGGCCCATCTCCCACAAGTCTTTGATTCCCTTGTGTCATTTGGCAATCTGTCTGGCTATAATGTGAACCCTTCTAAGTGAACTATTGGTTTTAAGTGAGGGAGTACATAGGCCAGATTGGCGAAGCCTGGGTCTGGATCTTGCTACGGCCTCTGATCATATCACCTACTTAGGGATACATATTGGCAAAACCCCGAGCACCATCTATAAATTAAATTTTCCCCCCATTATAAATAAGATTTCCCAAGACCTGACACGCTGGAATTCCCTCCCTCTATCTATGACAGGGAGATGCCATGCCATAAAAATTATCAGTTTTCCCAAACTGTTATACCCCCTTCAGACTCTCCCTTTTCTTCTGTAGCACTCATATCAATAGGATCAATTCCATATTCCCAAAATTCATTTAGGCAGGGAAAAAGCCACACATAGCTCTTAACAAACTCATGCTTCCCTCATCAAAGGTGGGACTAAACCTACCAAATATTAGGGGCTATAATTTGGCGTGCTTGGCAAGGCATGTGATAAATTGGTCGGAAGGCTCTAGTTGCTACTCAAATTGGACCATAGAAAGAGAACTAAAGCGTCCTTGGCACCCACATGCCCTCATGCACACCAAATTCACTAATTTGCTGACACCAATAAAGTCCTCTACGGTACTCCGCGACACGCTCATGGTGTGGAAAGAGATTCGGAAACGTTTGGGCCTTTCCTTTTTGATATCTAAGGGAATGCCTTAATGGGATCATCCGGATTTCCCTCTTGGGCAATCCAATCCGATGTTTGCGAAATGGAGGGAGTGCGGACAGTCGGTGGCAGGTCAGCTCTTACATGACAAAGAGCAAAGATGGCTTACACCCTGGGAAATGGTGGCGAAATTCTCTCTCCCCAGTTCGCAAATGTTGGCCACATATCAACTCTACTATTTTTGTACTTCCAGATTAAAAGATGTTTCATGTAAAACTTCTCCTAATACCTATGATAGCTTTATAGATCTGCATAAACGAGATTGTCGCTTTTCGAGGCTCTATGCCGCAATGAGAGGGTGGCTTATGGCTCGTACGGAATCGCATGCTTTCCAGTACTGGGCCCACCGTCTAAAGGATGAACAGCTACCGGATAAAATTATGCGGGGTTGGGAGATAGTGAAGAAACATGTAATCTGCGCAAATTGGAGAGAGACCCAGTTCAAGATTGGCCACAATGCAATCTATGGCTTTAATCTATCCCCCACACCAAGGTTCCCAAATAGGCTGCAATGCTGCCCCAAATGTGGAGCCCACAAGGCAGATTTGTGGCACGGCCTGTGGGACTGTAAAATCACACAGAGCTACTGGGACAGATTTGCAGCCTACATTAAGGTACATTATGGAGTGGTGCTGGATAAACATTAGGATTTGCTGATCTTTCACTGCTCGAGGCCTCCGGAAAGGGAGGAAGTAGATATAGCGAGAGGAGGCCGGGGGTGCCAGCAATTGTTCATATAGCAATCCTAGTAGCTTAAACGATGCCTCTTGACCTTCTGGATTAAGCCATCCTTGCCACTGATCTCTATGATTGCAGACCAAATGAAAATCTATCTCATAGCGGACAAAATGGAAACTGAGAGACACAAAGAAGTCCGCACAGCTGTTTTTTTCAAGCGTTGGTGCTCTTTCATATAATCTCATTACTCATATAAGGAAATCAAAACTCTTATGATAGCCTTTCAGCTTACTGGATGTTATTGTAGAAATGGGATCTGTTGATCGCTAGGCAGACTACAAATCTGAAAACTCAAATTGGAGAGTTTGTGGGCGAAGCGGGAGGCGATAGCTTCTCGTACAATTACTTGACATTCCAGAGCGACAAGGGAGTACACACACACCAAGACGGGTTTTGTTTATGTTATTTTTGGATGTGATATGTTATGCTATGTTGTGTAAGTTACTTTTGTTGTGAGGGTATCTTGTTTACCTACTTACCTGGTCTCAGGTATCTCTGAACTGTACCATATGACCGCATGTTTTGTGTTAGATAGATATGCAATCAGTCTCACCCTGTGTCATGATCATGCCTGACAGAACCTCAGCTTTGGGCTCTGTTCGCCGGCCGTGGCCGTTGTGACGGAAGCCCTGGTTCCTTACTTGATGTTTTGAATTGTATTCACTAAGTGTGAGCTGTATTCTCATCGCTCTTTGCTTGATTGATTCCTGGCCAACGCCCTGGCCAGGAATCCTCCAGCACTCTTGGAGTTAATGAGTTTCTCCTTTTGATTGAAAACCTTCTGTTCCTATCCAGCCTTGTGTTTCTTTCCACCTATGACTTCAATCCTGCCTTCTTTGGTTCCCTATTTAAAGGTTCATTTCACCTTCATCATTGCCTGCTATAGAGGTCTTCTGCCTGTAGCTAGCTTTGCCTTTATTCTGTCCTTTCTGTTGCCTGACCCTGCTGTGCTACTGACCATTCTCTCTCCTAGTGATTTTGTACTGCTGCGTCCGACCGGTATTGACCTTTGGCTTGGACCCCGGTTATCCTCTTTTGTCTCACGTCTCTGTACCGCGTTGCCCGTACTGTTGCCGACTTTGGACCGCCCGACTATGCTTATTGTTCTGTGTCCGTTTGTCCTGTCTGTGTCGCACCTATACCAGTGCAACCACCAGTCTTCCGGTTGGGGCCGGCCTATTAAGGAGTCGGGTTCCCCAAATGTCAGGGACCGGTCAAGGACACACACAGACAAGTGGGCCCTGACTCTGATCCCAGCCCCATTTCTCTGCCTTTTGGGGAACCCGACTCCTTAATAGACCGGCCCCAACCGGAAAACTGGTGGCTGCACTGATATAGGTGCGACAAAATGGGTCACTGTGCGGTACAAATGATATGCTATCTTTACTCAGCAGGTCAATACGATTACAGCGATACCCAATTTGTATTTTTTTTATGTTTTAATGCTTTTACACAATAAAAACACTTATTTAAAAAAGAAAACACATTTGTGCATCACCACAGTCAGAGCCGTAACACTTTATTTTTTGCAAGACGAGTTGACGTTTTATTGTTACCATTTTTCAGAGGACATGACTTTTTGATCACCTTTTCAATTAATTTTTTGGAAGGCAGGATGAAAGAAATACAGCAATTTTTGTAGGTTTTTTTTGTAGTGCAGTGTCCGTGACACGTTAGCTTAGTCTGTGGGTTGATAAGATTAAGGCAATTTTCACTTTATATAAATATTTATGTAGCTGCACTTTTTTTTAACAGTGTTTTTATTGTGTAAAACAATATTTATGCATCACTATCGTCTGATAGCTGTAACTTATTTTTCCGTATACTGAGCTTTGTACAAGCTTTTTTATTTGACGGATGAGCTGATGTTTTCATTGTAACCAGTTACCAGTTTGTCGTTTATATGACTGTTTGATCACTTTTTATTCTATTTTATGTGCTGCGGGATGAACCAAATTTTTTTTACATCACTAATGGGGCAGGTTTATAGGCTTGGTTGTTATGGACGCGACAATACCAAATATGTGTACTTTATTTGATCTTTTCTGGGGTGATTAGTTTATGTGGGAAAAGGGCAGTGTGTGAAATGTTAAAAATTTTTTATGTTTAACATTTGTCTGTTTTTACTTTTTTAAAAATTGTTATACTTTTTTCACTTGTCGCCATAGGGAACTTGACTTCAGGGATCACCAGATCACGGTTTAATACAGGTCAGTACTACATGTAGTACTGCCCTGTATGAATGAACTGTCATCACCATGGTAACTGTCAGTTACCAGGGTGATGACATCACAGACAGCCCCAGAAGGTCTTGTTAGACATCCGGGGCTGTCAGGTAAGGCAAAGGAGCCACAGCGCAGTAGGCTTAGTTGGTAACAGAGGGAGCCCCCTTTCTCTGTCTCTCCCTTAGCTGCTGCTGTCGCGATTGGCCGCAGCACAGAACTTGACATAGAACTTGGACTATGGCCCTCTGGAAGGTGACGGGCCTCCTGCGACCCAAACAACATACAGACTTACTGAAAAGACACCTCAGGTGTGGAGAAAGTGGTCATTTCCCTAGCCTCTTTTGACATCGGGATCTGACAATCTTTCGTGAGGTCTAAGGTTGTGATGTATCTAGCTGCCCAGGATAGATGAGGTAGGCATCAACCTTAGATACCTCATTTAACCGGCGTCATTGCAGAACCTGTTTCTCCATCGGGCTTTGGCATTAGCACGATGGAGCTGGACCATTCCCTTTTGGACCTCTCAATCACTCATAGTTCTAGCATCCTTTGAACCTCTTTAGCTATAACCTCGCTATGGATTTCAGGCATCCTATATGGCATTAGGTTCGTAAGGATCTCATGTTCCGTCACATTAGTAAGACTCGGGGCCTCTGTGACCAGGTCTCTGTTCTGCTGAAGTAGTTCCCTACATTGTTGTTTCGGGGAGAGGGACAGGGTCTCTGCAACCCTCACCGCCAGCACTTCGGACTTAGGTCAACTCATAGAGCTAGGTGGTAGAAGGGGGGTACATAGAAAGAGACCATAGGCGAACCCTTGGATGCCAAAGGGAATCTGGATTTGCAGTAAGTCCATATTTGTATGGTGAACCTAACAGGACCAAGAAGATTGCCGTTGCTGGGGAGAGCTTGTGAGTGTCAGAGTAAGCATTGGGATGAACCGTTGCCAGCCATAACTTTTCCACCTCCATCCAGAGTAGAGCAGGCGGGGATACGTCTAAGCTGAGTCACCCAATAACAAGACAGTATGTCAGGGACCGCCAACACCCCTCCCCCACTCCTACTCGCGACCAATACTCCCTTGGC
The DNA here is from genome assembly GCA_025379985.1 of Phyllomedusa bahiana. Lineage (NCBI taxonomy): Eukaryota > Metazoa > Chordata > Amphibia > Anura > Hylidae > Phyllomedusa > Phyllomedusa bahiana. The sequence continues at coordinate 1,284 of JAODAL010039504.1, read as the reverse complement.
CACCCTTTGCCTACCCTGAGCCCAGATAAAACGAAAAACTGCTGCCTGTAAGGTCTCAAACAGGTAGAGAAACTTGGGCAAAACAGTAATCTTGACAGAGCTAATTCTACCAAAAAAAGATATGGGTAGAGACTGCCATTTTGATAACAAGTCCCTCAGTTCCTTAAACAATGGAGGGAAATTAGCTTTGTAAAGCATCTCATAGCGATTAGTAATCTGTGTACCCAGATATTTAACTGAATGATCCTACCACCTACAGTGCTTGCAAAAGTATTTCAACCTTTTGCCACATTTCAGGCTTCAAACATAAAGATATAAAAATCTATTTTTTTGTGAAGAATCAATAACAAGTGGGACACAATTGTAAAGTGGAACGAAATTTATTGGACATTTTAAACTTTTGTAAAAAATAAAAAACTGAAAAGTGGGGCGTGCAAAATTATTCGGACCCCTTAAGTTAATACTTTGTAGCGCCACCTTTTGCTGTGATTACAGATGCAAGTCACTTGGGGTATGTCTCTATCACTTTTGCACATCGAGAGACTGAAATTCTTGCCCATTCTTCCTTGGAAAACAGCTCGAGCTCAGTGAGTTTGGATGGAGAGCTTTGTGAACATTAGTTTTCAGCGCTTTCCACAGATTCTCGATTGGATTCAGATCTGGACTTTGACTTGGCCATTCTAACACCTGGATACGTTTATTTTTGAACCATTTCATTGTAAATTTTGCTTTATGTTTGGGATCATTGTCTTGTTGGAAGATAAATCTCCATCCCAGTCTCAGGTCTTTTGCAGACTCCAACAGGTTTTCTTCCAGAGTGGTCCTGTATTTGGCTCCATCCATCTTCCCATCAATTTTAACCATCTTCTCTGTCCCTGCTGAAGAAAAGCAGGCCCAAACCATGACACTGCCACCACCATGTTTGACAGTGGGGATGGTGTGTTCAGGGCGATGAGCGATGTTGCTTTTACGCCAAACATATCGTTTTGCATTGTGGCCAAAAGGTTCGATTTTGGTTTCATCTGACCAGATCACCTTCTTCCACATGTTTGGTGTGTCTCCCAGGTGGCCTGTGGCAAACGTTAAACAAGACTTTTTATGGAAATCTTTGAGAAATGGCTTTCTTCTTGCCACTCTTCCATAAAGGCCAGAATTGTGCAGTGTACGACTGATTGTTGTCCTATGGACAGACTCTCCCACCTCAGCTGTAGATTTCTGCAGTTCATCCAGAGTCATCAAGGGCCTCTTGGCTGCATCTCTGATCAGTCTTCTCCTTGTTTGAAG
>JAODAL010039503.1:0-37937 GCA_025379985.1 Phyllomedusa bahiana | reverse complement strand
TTGTTTGACGGAAAAATTCCCTGACCCTACCTTTCCGAATGTCGCACAGAAACCCCGAACTCTTTCCCAGGCCCGTTTTTTTAAAAACCACCCAACACGCCAATTTCAGGCCTTTGGGGAAAATTTGGAGCCTCATTTTCCCTGTTCTTAGCTGAAAGGAGTGGCACCCGGTGGGGGTCTTCTGCTCTTTTAGCCCATCTGCCCAAAGTTCGCCGTACTGTGCATTCAAGATGCTCTTTTTTGGCCTCCCCTTTGGGTTTTTAACGGGTGGCTATTTAAAAAATAACTTTTTCCCTTTTTTAATCACTCAAAACCAGTCTGCCCATTCTCCTTTGACCTCTGGCATCAAAAAACCCTTTTCCCCCGCCCACGGGACTGCCGCCACTGTTTTTTTTTTTCTTTTTAAAGACCATTCCCCTGTAAACCCTAGAGATGGTTGTGCTGAAAATCCCAGGAGACCCCAACCCCAGTTTCTGAAATACCAAAACCACCCCTTTCTCCCACCAAAAACCCAAATGCCACTTTAAAAGGGAAACTCAAATCACCTTTTCTTCCCCATACTGATACTCTTTTTTGAACTGCGGGAGATTTGTTTTACCATGTCCAAACATGCCAAAAAGAAACTGAGTTCCGCCAATGGGGTTTGGGGCTGATTAAAATTTAAGTGTTAACGAGCAGTTGGACAGGTGAAACCTAAAAAGGGGCCCCGGTGAGTGTATTTTCCCCAAACAAAGCTTTGGTTACCCCAAAATGCCTATGAAAAAAAAATTATATAACAACGGATAAAAATAAACAAGGGACAACTTGGGGAAAAACCTGGATTTTCCCAAAATTCAAAACTAAAGAAAATTTTGCAGATTATCAAAAAGGGGTAAGCAGGGTTTGCCTAAAAGGCCCTTTAATATGCGTTCAAAGGGTTTTAAGGCTTAAAACCCTTACCCAAGAAAAAGAGCCAAACCTTCAAAAAAAAAAATACATAAATAAAATAAATTTTCCAAAAATCTAAAAAACGGCGCTAAAATCAAAATTGGGATTTTGGGAAAAATTCCCCGGGAAAAACATTAATTAAAATTTCTGAAAGTTCTTCTCATTGGTACATAAACCCCCCAATCAGAATAGGACCCCAAAGTAAACCCCTTAAAAACCTAGGGAGAAGTATGGACCAATTAAATTAAAAGGGCGGACATTTTCAAAATACAGTAAAAATGCAGAAAAAGTTTGATTGGTTTGAGCTACCCCTTTTCCCTGATTGGCCCAAATACTCCTCCATAGGTTAGGGGGGGGCCACTGTCACTCCTTTTTCCCTGTTTGGCGGGTTTTCCCCTGCCGCCCAAATAGAAAAACCTTAAAAAAATTTTTGAATTACTGAAATTTCCCGGCAATTCCCAAATTTGAAATTTTCCCGATATAGCGCCGGTTCGGCGACAAACGAAATTGTTGGATTTGCCCGGGTTTTTTTTTTAATAAAAGGGTTTTTCAGCTTTTTTAAACAGATAATATTTTACCCTTAAAAAAAAAAATTTTTTTTTAATCATACCCCAAATGCCGCAGGGGGCGCTGAAACCGGACTACAAGGGGACAAGAAAGCTCGCGCTCTAAATTGGGCCGGGATGCCAACCCCCCGGGCTAGCCCCCCCCAATCAGCTTTTTTTCGTTTTTTTAAAACTGTTTTTTGAACTGTCCCACCTTTGTTTTTTAAATTGGTCCATATCTACCATGGGTTTTGGTCTTTTGGGTCTATATTTGAACTTTTTCCCCCGCATGAATGGGGCCACCCCCCCCGGAAACGGCAAATATTAGGCGCGCCCCCCCACTGCCCCAACCCCCCGCATTTGCCCCCACACACGGCGGGGGCGCGCCGACTTTACATGCTAGGGTTATGACCCGCAAAACCCGGGGCCGGCGAATCATAGGGCAGCGCCGCACTGCGCATAAGTCCCGCACTGGGGCCCCACACACTGGCGAGTCGCTGCAGACTTTACATTAAAAGCAGGGACGCTCCCCGGCCCGACAAAAACAGGCGCAAATTTCGGGAAAACTGGTAAAAAGGGGTGCGCCCCGCTTTGGGCGAGTTTCCCAATACATGGGCCCTAAATTTTTTTAATCTTTGGGCAATTTATATTGCAAAAAAAGGGGTAGTCCAAAAAATTTTTAAAACCCAATGAAAAAATTCAGATAAATCTAGTTAATAATAAATACAGCACAAAGTTAAAAAGTAGCATAATATTCGTAAATTAGATGATAGGGCAGTAGTCAAAGCTTGATAATGGTTTTATTTAATTAGATAAATGTATTTTTCTACTCAGTATTTGTTTCCAAGATAAACATAGTTTTTTAGCTAAAGATGGTAAAACTTTGCTATTAATAAAAAATCAAGCAAATTTTTTTAGTTGGTAGTAAGTCTTTGAGAGCCTAACTCAAAAAATGACTACTAAAATGCAGTATTAGTCAGCAATGCAAAAATGTCTGCTAAGAAAAAAAATGCAATCATGGTGAATTTACTTTCTGTAAACAGGTAACTTACTGAATGTCTGTGTCTTAGAAGGTACCTGCAAAGATTATCTTAGGCACTATTTCAAATGGTATAGTTGATTTCTATATTATAAGTTAAAAATTGGATACTTAATTGGAAGGGGTTGTCCAGTTCCTAAAAAAATAATTTTACATTGTTGAAGCCCAACAAAAAAAACAAAGACCCTATACTCCCCATCCTCCGATCCACAGTTCCAGCAATGCATTTTTTACAGTCTTCTGTTTTCATTCTTCTGCTTCCAAATGGGCACATCTCCGCTTCAGTTACTGATTGACTGCAGTGGTCGTGTACCACTCATTTGCACAACCTTTTAGAAGTGAACAACTCCAACCAGTGATGTAAGTAGATGTTTTAGGAATGCTCTCACCTTGCTACCAGTTATTTATGCCTAATAAAACAAAGACTGGACATAAAAGTTCTGTCCGGCAACAGCTACTAAACTACTGTTAATGACAGATGTGCCAATTAGGATGTAGATGAGTTTAGGTTTTTTGTTTATGTTTTTTTATTGGGATCCCAGGAGAATAATATTATTATTTTTTTTTAGGAACTGGACAACCCATTTAAAGTTAGACAGCAACTGGCATATTGTTTGCATTTGACTTCTTTACCTGATGTTTATGTTCTACAATTGTCACATTGTAGAATATCTGTGTACAGTCCCAGGTAAATATTATTGGACATTTAGCTTAAAGAAGCAAACAGACACCATTAACAGTAGTTTAGTAGCTGTTGCCGGACAGAACTTTTATGTACAGTCTTTGTTTTATTAGGCTTAAATAACTGGTAGCAAGGTGAGAGCATTCCTAAGGTAATATGTTACTAGGTCTTACTGCTAATCTAGGACTGACATCAGAGAGGGAGAAGAAGGAGAACCTGCTAAACTGAATAGGTGCTTCAGGACGGTGGAGGTGCATACGGGGAATGCACCACAGAGAGAGAGTTGTCTTCCTAATATAAAAAGTCTGTAAAAAAGAAAATATTGTAACTGGATGTCTAAAGCATAGTTCCGTAAGTAAAAGCCATCCAAGATCCAAAGCTGCTGTGTCTCTTTGGTTCTGGAACACTACTGATCCCAGCATACCACCAGAGGCTCACATCACCACCAATGCACCGGATACTTGCCCCTGGAACTTTAGAATTATGCATAGATATTATCTCTTACTATAGAAGACAACAACTAATACATCTAATGTTGGTTGAGCAGTGGAAGGTGCTAAACTATATTTTTGGTTTCATAGGTGATATGAGGTATCCATCATGCTATATAAATATTCCATCTCTTCGGTTTTATATATTCATTTTATTTTTATATATTTTCTAGAACAACATCAGAGATATAACAGATGCCCTCATAAAACTGTGCAATAACAGAAATATCACAGATAAAAGTTACAAATTAAGCAATGAGCAGATCATATCTACAGTGAATGATATCTTTGGAGCAGGTATAGTTTTTTTTCAATCTGCAAAAAATGCAGATCCAAAGGTGGAAAAAAAGTTATTAGTCACAAAAATTTAGCTGCAGGCCAAAGTTGAGAGGTAGAGAATGTTTTTATTTTTTTAAATACTGAAACATAAAGAAAACCTTACATAGTTTGTATAACAGGAACGTGGAGTAGCTGCACATTGGGACAGAGCTAGTGCACCCACGACTTGACATGCAGGTCGCGGCACCGCTCATAGTCGGAGCACAGGTGCCCCTGTGACCCACAGTGGGGGTCTCAGGAGCACCCGTGACAGTACCTCCCCCCTCTTTGGCCTCCCCCTCTTTCTGATCTGGAGGAATCTTAGGAGTAGCTTACGGTCCAGGATGTTGTCTTCCGACTCCCAGGACCTCTCTCCTGGCCCGAACTCCTTCCAGTCAATGAGGAAATGTCGCTTCCCCCTGATTATCTTCATGGCAAGAATTTATGGTATAAATGTTAGTGGCATCAGCTTCAGGAGCCAGAGAGGCGACCTTCCAAGAGAAGCAATTCAGAATGAGTGGTTTCAGCAGGGAGACGTGGATTGAGTTTGGGATACGCATCAAGGGAGGAAGCCATTGTTTATTTGCCACTGGGTTTATCTTTCACAGCACTTCAAATGTTCCTAATTAGCTATGGCCCAGTTTATAATCATTAAAATCATTATGGAATATATCATTAAAATTAATTTATAATCATTAAAATCATTAGGCGAATATATCTAGAAGACAGCCAGACCTTGTCACCAGGAGTGAAGGACAGGGGAGTCCTTCTCTTCTTATATGTTTGGACCTTCATTTGGACGGATGACCATTGAAGAGACTTGAAAGTGTCTTCCCAGATGCCTGCAAAGTCTTGAACCAAATTATCCAGAGTAGGAACATCGGAAGAAGAGGACAGAGGGAGAGGTGGGTGGAAATGTTGTCCATACACAATGAAAAACAAAGAGGCACTGGCAGACTCCGACTCCAGGGAGTCTTAAGAGAACTCTGCCAATGGCAGCAAACTGGACCAGTGATCCTGATGAGCAGAAAAAATGTTGTAGGTAGTTGCCCAGGACTTGATTTACCCTCTCTAATTGCCCATTTGTCTGATGATGATAAGTCAAGGAGAAGTCCAGTTTAATTTGCAGCTGGAAACAAAGAACAGAATTTTGACACGGACTGGACACCCTGATCCGTGACTATATGTTGGGACAGTCCATGCACCTGGAAGATGTGCAGGAGGAAGAGACTTGTGGGTAGACTGTACCCCAGGGAGGGCTAGTACTTGGCAGGAGGTGTATAGAGCAATCATAAGGATGATGTGACTGAAGGCTCTCAGCCTGTTTCTCAAAGAAGATGTCCATACAGTCCCGACACGGACCAGGCAGACCAGGCAGGGGTTTTAGATAGGTCCGTGAAGAAATGGAGCACACCGAGCGAGGTGCCACTAAGCAGCCACACTGACAGACATTTAACCAACGCGTGACTTCGCCAGCTTACCAGATAAGCATAGGTTCATGGTGCTGCAGACACGGAAGACCAAGAAGTACATCTGAGGAAATACATAACAACAACTAGAAAAATATTTACTCATTATGTAAGGCCCTTACGGGAAGAGACAACAACTTAGTACGGAACTGTATAGAGTTGCTGAGAAGCTCCCCGCTGACTGAAGAGATGGCTAGAGGTTTCTCTAGGCGGACCACCAGGAGGCGATACTTGGAAGCATCCATGAAATTCTAGGCTGATCTTGAGTGCTGAAATGCGACCATTTGGAACTGAATACCAGAACCTGTCAAGATCTGTACTGGCATGGTGAGATGTGGAGAGGAATTGCTATCACCTATGGACGCCTCTCCCACGTAGCCTAGGTGTGTGCATTTCCCGGATGTTGCATACGGAGTGGACAACCCCTGAGGTAGTGTTCAGGGTTCCACAGTAGAGGCACAGGTTCTCCTTGCGTCATCGGAACAACTCTTGTGGAGTCAGGTGGGCTCTGTCCACTTGCACGGCCTCTTCAGCAGCCAGCATAGAGGATGGCAGAGGAGGCCTCTGGAACACCATGTGCCCTGGCAGGTTCGCACTCTTGACAGAGCTCCTCATGTTTTTCGAAAAGTGCGTGTTAATACGAGGTCACTCAGAGTAGAAGGGAGGTTAAGAGCAGACAGTGCACCCCTAATTTGGCTGAAGAAACTCTTCTTGAAAGTGGCCCTTAATGCCATATCATTCCAGGACAATTCCAAGGCCAGGGTGTGGAATCATGCTGTGTATTCACCTACATAACAGTCCCCTTGTCGCAGGTTCAACAAAGCAGTTTCAGCAGAAGAGGCACGGGCAGGTACTCGAAGACACTGCAGAATTCACAAAGGAACGTGGAGTGGTTGATCGTGACTGGATCCTCTTTGTCCCAGAGAGGGGTGGCACAAGCCAGGGCTGTCCTGGAGATTAGACTGACCATGAACCACACCTTGGACCTTTCAGCAGGGAACTGACTGGCCATAAATTCCACATGCAGAGAGCACTGGGTGATGAAGCCCCTGCAAGCTTTAGGATCTCCAAACTTTGTCAGCACTGACAAACGCAATTTCATGCCACAGGCACCCAAGAGCCTTAGACACTGTGGGAGTCACGGAAGACAGCAGCTGCTGTTGGGTAGAGAGGAGTTGTTGCATTATGGCAGTAAGCTGGTTCAGCTGCTGTGTCTGTTGTGCGATCTGCTGGGACTGCTGGACTACAATGGTGGTGATGTCAGCGACACTTGGCAGAGGCACCTTGGTGGGATCCATGGCCAGATCATACTGTAACAGCAGGAGTAGTGGATCCTCTGAGCCACCACAGGCAATGGTGTAAGCCGCACCAGGTAGCGGAGTCTAAAGGGTCGCTGGTTTTCACCAGAGCCCACCGCAAAGTGGGTTGGACTTTCTGCGGCAAGTGAACCCCCAGGTTACTACTCTGGCGCAACTTGCCTGAAGTGGTGGCTGAGGTATGGCGTGGTACAGAATCGCAAGGCAGACTTGTAGTTGGGGACAGGCAGGAAGGTCGGGACAGGTGGCAAAGGTTTGCGGTTGAGTGACGCAGATGGAAGGAACTGGTACACAGAATATTAGGAACACTAGAAAACGCTTTCTCTCAAGGCTATCAAGGCACTATTGATACGGCAAGTGAAAACAGGAAGGAGCAGAGTTAAATAGGGTCAGTGTCCGCCAATCCCCAATCACCAGTGCATTAGCCTTTTAAATTTAACAGAGCCAGCACGCACGCGTGCCCTAAGGAGTGTGGACGTGCATGCCAGCAAGCAGAGAGCTCAACAAGAATGTGGATAGGTGAGTAGCTCTTTACCAAGTACATTCTACATTTTGGTCAATGGCACCACAAAAAATAAGCCCTCATGTGTCTATGTATATGGAAAAATAAAAAAGTTATGGCTTTTGAAAGGCTGGGAGAAAAAAATGAAGAGCCAGAAAATTATGAGCATGTGTGGGAAGGGGTTAAAAAATATGCAAGATGCAAATTTGCAAGAGCTAGGGTCATTTCTATCCATGTCTCATGATTACTGGCAGACTAGCACATCAATGAGATAATTTTTAAAAGCCACAAATTAGGTGTTTTTTGGCTAGAACCTCACTGTCAAGGCAAAAAGAGATGAGAAAAATAAAGTTTCATGTACTGGTTTTTCACAAAGCCCCTGTTTTGTTGGTTTTCACTGCCGCACTATGTTACTACAAATGAGTGGCTCGATGCATCTTCTCATGATAACATAAACTGTTTTCTGGGGCTTTCAGAAGCCAGACTTATGGGAATTAGATTATTAGGATAGTATCACTTGAATGAATGCAGTTCTGTGTCATCTACAAAGCAATATATTATCGATGAACATTGGCCATGCTGTCTGAATGCAGTACACTTTTTGTATTCTTCTATGACTAAAATGTTGTTTTTACACTTAGGCTTTGAAACTATCTCCTCTGCATTATTATGGTGTATGTTATACCTGTTAAAATATCCAGAAATTCAAGAAAAAATTCAAAAGGAAATTGGTAAGGCATTAATAGAATTGTTTTTCTAACTTAAGATTTGTCATTGTGTAATAATAATAATAATAATTTTATAGCGCTGTTAATTTCAGGGAGCTGTACAAGCCAAGAAGTTCAGGAACATAACATAAGACAAATCTAAATATAGAACAAATACAATAACACTAAATAACACACTGATACAGCAGAGAGGACCCTGCTTGTGAGAGTTTACAATAAATGTAATGTATGTATTTTCATGACTGACCTTACTAAATTAATGGATTTAAACAAAATTCTAAGGGTGCTCACACACACTGCAGGTGGTAATGTTCCCATAGCACAGATAAATCTGTGAACTGCCACAATTTTGTAATGCCATTTACATCAGTATGGCGTGTACAATTGAAGCACATAGGGCGACATGTATGATTTATGGCGCTTAGACGCCAATTTTTCTGCGCATAACAATAGTGTAAAATGTGCCTGTTTATGAACCCTTCTCCCGGGGAGTCATAAATCAGGGCATTTAGCACAGTACTACCTTTGGTCGTTATACCACTTTGAAATGGTTTACCGTTCCAGGATTTAATGAGCCTGGAAATTGCCGTATGAAGCTATAAATCTATAGTTCTTAAGTTCAAAAGGCCCGTTCCCGCACACCCCCGAAATCAGTTGCATTACAAAGTGCTGCGGGCGCTCTGTAATGCGCCTGATATTGGCAAGTGGGCGATTTAAAACTATTGTGAATGGGACTGCGCTAAATGTTGGGCTGAAAAGACTACAGACTTTTGGTGCAGCCCCGTTCATACATGTCAACCATGGTGTTCTGTAAACAGGAACATAGTAAGTAGATAGCGGGAAAAGAAGATACAACTGAGAAGAATGGTGGTCAAGGGAAGGAAGACCTACAGTTGTGCTCAAAAGTTCACATACCCTAGCAGAATTTTTGCTTTCTTGGCCTTTTTTCGAGAATAGTTTTTACTAGGGATAAGCGATTATAAAGACAAAGTTGAAATCAGCACGATTTTTAGGTTTATCGGAAATTTCCGATCAGCGATATTTTTGGTGACAATCTATTACTATCGCGCCCCTTGTCGCCGCTTCCCGTCATTTTGGCGGCCCGCAAATCAGATAGGTGGGTGAGCGGGTATGATGTGATGGTTGGTTGTCATTGCCTTTAGAAAAACCATGCCCTCATTTTGCATAGAAAGTGTTTCTGTTCGTATCGTGTTTCAGTGTCTCTCATGAGCAAGCGGTGCTAGTCTCTCTTACAGCTCAGCTAGAGAACAGTTTTTCTTTTCCATACAGACAACTTGCTTTTTGTGTGAACATTCAATATAGGTAGTTAGAGAATTCGTTCTTATTTTGTTTTACAGGACCTTTTTAAAAAAAAGCATCTAGCATATCAGCGCGGGGAAATGGGGGGGGGGGGGGGGGGGGAGGGAAAACCCCTCTTCCCCTTTTTAAAAATTTTTTAAAATTACCCAACTTCTGTTTAACCCCTGATTGAAATGACATTTTTTTAACTTTTTAGCCGACAATCGAATGAGGTGAAATTTATTTTATTTTTTGTGGCCTAAGTTTTTTTTTTTCAAAGAGACTTGTTAAATTTAGGTTACAAAAAAATGTTCTGTACTGCTGTTGTATTTCATTTGGTGCAAAAACCCTTTTGTTTCCGTTTAATTTTAAAAGGTTTTTCCTTTTTGGGGCGCAGCTCGTTTTGTTTTGGCCCTTGTCTTTCTTTTGGTTTCAGAATTTTTAGTAACTGCTGGTATTTCATTGGGGCAAAAACCCCCTTTTCTTTGGGTATAATATTTAAATAGGTTTTTTCACTTTGGCGCAGCCCAGTTTTTTTTAAAAGGACCAAAGGGGGTATTTAAAATTTGGTTTAAAGAAATTTTCTAGTAATGGCTATGGTTAATTTAAATTTGGTTTTTTAAACCATTTTTTTTAACCGTTTTATAATTTTTAAAATTTAGCTTTTAATTCACGTGGTGGGGCACATTTTTTTTAAAAAGAGCCACCTTGTATTAATTTTGGAATACGGGAAATTTTTTTAGTAACTGTTGGGTGTTTTTCATTGGTGAAAAAAAACCCCCCTTTTTTTTTTCCCCGTAAAACCCTTTTCAATGGGCTGTATTGCACTTTGGTGCGCCATTTTTTTTTAAAGAGCCCCCTTTTGTATTTAAAATTTTTTTTTAACAGAAATTTTTGGTAGTAACTTTTGGTTTTTTTCATTGGTGCAAAAACCCCCTTTTTTTTATCCGTAAAAATTTTAAAATTTTGCTGTATTCCCTTTTTTGTGCCCCCCCATTTTTTTTTTCAAAGAGCACTTGTTCTTTTTTTTAGGTACAGAAATTTTTAGTAATGTTCTGTGTGTCATTGCTGAAAAAAAACCCAATTTTTCATCCTTGTAACTTTTGAATAGTTTTTTTTGCGCCCCGGGAATCCAGTTTGGTCCCAAAAGGGCGCACTTGTTTTTTTTTTAAAAACTATAAATTTCCCTTGCCCTACGGGGGGCATTTGGGAAATCCTGGGACTAAAGGAAGAACACTGTTGTTTTTTGTTTTTCGGTTCTTCCACCAGACCGCATTTCACAGGTATTCGCTGGGAAAAAATTTATGTTTTAATCCAAGTTGGTGTAGGAAAATTTGGGGGGATTTTTTGAATAGCTGGGGATTTGCGGTCTTTTCCAAAAAAGAGACTGTCAAAAAAAATCTTCCATACCTTCTTAAAATTTTTTTTCCCTTTTGAACATGGAGCGAAATTAGGTGGTAAGCGAGCAAAGGGGGGGTGTAGGGGGCATGGAGGAAGAGGTACGAGGAAGGTGCTCCTTCCAGTGCTGGCAGAAAAAATGCAAGGGCCCGAAAATCGCGGTTTTCCCGGGCCCCTCAGGCCTGTCATTTATGGGTTAGGGGGCCCCGTGAAATTTTAAATAAAGAACAGTATCGCCAAAATTTTTCTTAAATGGGTTTAAAGCACCCCGCATCCAGCAGTCTTTTTCCTCCCCATCCTCCCAGTCATGGCCCCAAATGTCGTCATCCTCATTCAGCATCCGTCAAAATTTAAGGAAGGCAGCCCAAAAGTCAAAATCGTGTACCCCCCAATGTGGATAAACCATTTTTTGAAGACCCTTTGATGACAAATGGGTTGGGGTCAGAAGGCATTTCAAAAAAAATCAAGAGGGCCAAAAAAGGATGATTTTTTTTTTTTTTGCTCTGATGCCCCAAAATTTCTGATGCCTTTAGAAGGGGAAGAAGGAAGCCCCGGGGAAATTTAGCAAAAAATCCCAGGTGGTCGGGAACGGCCCCTTTCAGTGCCCGGGTTTCTTGTAGCCCGGGAGCTCCAGGATGCAGAATGTCAGGACGGGGGAAGTCACCCGTGTTGGGTGATGAAAGAATTTGGGGACCCTTGCGGATCCCCAAAGTTTGGTTTTATTTAGCAAAAATTTTTTGCGAGTGCTTCATCACTGGACGGGGGGAAGACCCTTGGGGGAAATTTCAGTATGGCTCCCGCCTCAAAAAAGGGAAAAAGGGCGGGCGCACAAGTCCCCTGAGATTATTCCGCCCGCCAGGGTAGAGGAAACCCCCGTTCTCGCTTATCGCCCTCAAAAAGGTCCGGAACCCCTCAAGCCCCGTGCCTTTTTTGAAAAAGCCCCTGATTAAACCCAGCGATGTATATGCCCCCTTTGCCCTAAACGATCAGTAGAGGGAAAAATTGGGGGTGTTTAACCGACACCAACATGTCTAGTCCCATCCAGCGAATGCATGTGTTGAAATGGAGGGAACACTTGACCAAAAAAGGCTACACCGATCCCGGGCTTCCAACCACTTACACCCTCTGTCTCCACCTCCTCCTCCTCCGCCACGACCAAGCATTCCTCAGCTGCCCATGTCTCTCAGAGTCATGATCAAGGATTAGCCTCCGCTTCAGCCTCCACCATCGCCGAGTACCACCAGCACCACCAGAGACCCATCCTACCCCCTTCTCCTTCCACCAGTTTGACCTGCACACCGTACAGCGGCCAGTCTAGCAGCCAGCCTTCTGTTTACCAGGTTTGGAAGCAGAAGAAACACTTTAACCCAAACCATCCCAAAGCCAAAAGCCTAAATGACGGCATTGCCAGGCTTTTGGCCTTGGAAATGTTGCCTTTCCGTCTGGTGGACACAGATGCGTTCTGCCACGTCATGGCCTTTGCCTGCCCCCAATACCAGATGCCGATCAGGCATTTCTTGTCCAGAAAAGCCGTCCCCTGCCTGGCCACCACGTGTCATCTAAAATTTCAAGCGCGTTGTCTGCATCGGTGTCCGGCAAAGTCCATCTCACCACCGATGCATGGACTAGTAAGCACGGCCAAGGCTATATCTCTGTGACATCTCACTGGGTGAGCTGGTAGCAGGTCTCTGGTGGTAACGGTGGCTCTCATTCTCGGCGCACGCTCTTCAAAACCGCAGGGATGGTGCAGGGTTCTTTCCCCTAAGGTCCTCCGGTGACATCACGTGCCCATAGAAACCAGGCCATGTTGAAATTAATCTGTCATGGAGACCGTCAACACACAGGTCAGGAGCTGTGGATGGCTCTTCGCAACGAGACTGAGCGCTAGCTGGGTGACAAGAAGCTTGTGCCAGGCAAGGTGGTGTGCGATAACGGTCAAAATCTGCTGGCCCCCCTTAAGATCGGTAGGCTGGAGCACATCCCTTGCCTGGCACATGTCATGAACCACATCATCCAGAAATTTATAAAGCGCTACCCGGGTCTGGACTGCCTGCTGAGGAAGGGCCTGGGAGGTCGGGCCACATTTCCCCTCCGTTCGACCCTGCTTTGTACCCCCGGGCTTTTTTGGGCAGCCCCAAGCTGGGGAAACCCCCCGTAAACCATCTTTTTTGAGTGGAAACCCACGGGAATTCCCCCCCCACAGGGTCCACTTTGGGGCCCCGGCTGCGAAATGCCATTCCGCATTTACAAGTGACCCCAAAGGCTGACAAGCAGCGTTGCGGACCTCGGGGTGTTGGGGCCACCGAATGGGGCAGGTTAAAAAACTCTGCCCCTTTCCTTGCCAGTTTTAAAAAACCCCCCAAAGGGGTCATTGGGGACAGTCCCCTTTGTCACCGAGCTTTTGTGGTGCCTTATTTTGGGAACATGGGTTACACTCTGAAACTTCGGGCCCACACCAGAGGGGAGGGACGGCACAATGCGGACAGGGAGCCTTTCTCTCCTTTCAACCCAAAGGGCCTGAAAAGTTTCCCCTTTTTTATCAGTCAAACCTGCTAGTGCCCCTGCCCCAAGGCTTGGGAAACCCAAGGTTTCCATTTTCACATGAGTGTTTGGGATGTTTTTTTCCCTCCAACATGTTTCCTCGCAAAAGGCCATCAAACTAAACCAACATTTTCCTGGGGGGAAACCCTCCTCATCCCCGTACAAAGCAAAACCCATTTTCCCTTTCCCACCCCCCCAAATGAAAAAGAAAAAGCGGAATTTGGGAGACTGTGTATTGAAAAAATGGAAAAATTATTTGCTTTCTGCTTCACGCTCTTCAAATTTTCAGGGGGGAATAACGCCCGAAACGTGACAGCAGCGAGTTCCAAGTGCTGGGGGGGCACCCAAACAGCACATTGTGGCAGAACCTAATGGGTAAACCTCGGGCAGTCTTTATTCCCAAACCCCCCTACAAATTTTAATGCGGGGCCCACACATACAACACCAGGACGGGCAAAAAGATCATGGTGCACCCCTTCTGCATTCAAAAACCCCGGATTTTTTTTGGTTTGGTTCGGGACCCTTTTTCGATTTCTGGGTATCCAAAAAGGATGAAGGGCCCCACTCGCTGGCCACCCCCTAGGGGGTTTTTGTCCTGCCCAGCACCAGCACATATTGAGCAGCCCTTTTCGAAAGCCCCTCTTGAAAACTTTTTTTTAAAATGATCATTTCTTCTACAGTTTTTATTCCCCAGTTCCCAAAATTTTTCATTTTGCTGGTTTTTGCGGTGGGGAGACTGTTAAAACACCAAGGTTTCATGAAAAAAACGTATTCCTTTTAACATTTTTGGGCGATTTTATTGGGGTTTCTCCCTGTTTTTTGCGTTTCTCGCTCCCAGCCGAACCCCGCTGTCCGGGGGGGATTCTGTTGGGGTGCCGTTGCCACTTTCACTGCACCCCCATAAGGGGCGGCAGTGGGGGGGTTTGGGGCCCGGGGGGTAGGCTTCCCGGGGGGGGCCGCGGGCCCGAAAACTCCGGGTGTCTCCAGCGGCAAAGCGAGGTGCAGTGCAGCCTGGGCAGCTCCAACAGGCGCCCTTTTTTTTTTGGTCAAAATCCCAGGGGCGAAGTGAAGCAATCCAAATCGAAAAAGCAGATAGAAAAACGGACGAAAAAAAAATCAATAAAATCATTTTATTTTTTTATTTCGTTGCCCCCCAAAATTTTGTCTTGGGCAAACGAAAATAAAGAAATAAACTGTTTTATTGATTTAATTTTTTTTTTTTCGTTCCCCCAAATTTTTATTTTGTTTTATATAACAGGGGACACTTCTGTAGTTTTATTTTGATTTGGGCCCAGTACAGTTTTTATTTCAATTGCATTAGAAAACCCATAGGGGCGTCGCTCGCTCTATTGGGGCCCCAAAAAAACGGGGCCTTTTTACTTAGCCAAACACAGACGGCTCAAATTTCTTTTCCCCCTAGAACCTTAGAAAGTAGCCGCGCCTGATTGGGGAGCGGGCAGCCCCCCCGCTTCAACCAAAAGCCCTTTCCGCTTTTTACTTATTTTAAACTGTCCCCCCTTTGGGAAAAATTTTAGGTCATTTTTCTCCTAGGATATAATTGGGGGCTTGTCGTCCTATTCTATTTTGGGCAATTCTCCTCCTAGGGGTTTAAAGGGCATTGTGCCCTTTCCCCTTGGGTTTAAAAATTTTCCTTCATAGGTTTTAAAGGGCCACTGTCCTCCTTTCTGATTGGTCCAAACTTTCCATAGGATATAATGGGTCTTTTTTCGCTCTATTTGATTTTGGCTTCTGCGCCCAATAGAAAGCTTAAACTTTGAATTACTGTTTTTCCCCGGAAATTCTCTCTATTGCAATTCCTTATTTGCCCGGTTGGCAAAAACGGTTGTTGGGTTTTTTAACTGCTTTATTTAAAAAAGGGGGTTGGGCTCTTTTTTTGATATTTTTACATTTTAAAAATCCTTTTTTATAATACTTCACCCCACACGCCGGAGCGCCGAGTTTTTCAGGGCCCATCCCCCAAAGACTATAATGGGGAATACTCCGCTTGATTGGCTGGGATACCAACCCACGCTCTCGCCCAATCGTCTTTTCTTCTTTTTACTGTTTTTTAAATTATCCCCCGGGATTCTGATTGGTCGAAACTTCTCCATAACTGAAGGGTTTTTTTGTCCTCCTATTCTGTTTGGGAATAATTCTATAATTTTTAAATGGGTCTTGTCCTCCTTTTGTTGGGCTGAGACGACCAGCTAGCTCCCCAATCTTTTTTTTTCAGCATTTTTACGATTTTGACTGCCCCGGGATTCTGATTGGCTAAACTTCCCCATAGACTAAAGGGTTTTTGTCGCTCCTATTTGATTGGTCAAAAATTCCCATGGGTTTTTAAAGGGGGGTCCTTGCTCCTTTTGATTGGTGAGCTACCCGGGCCCCGCTAGTCAGCCTTTTCAGCTTTTTCCGCTTTTTTCAGTATTTTAACTGTCCCCCCGGGGATTCTGATTGGTTAAATTTCCCCCCAAACTAAATGGGTTTTTGCGCCCCTATTCTGATTGGTCAAAAATTTATGGTTTTAATGGGTCATGTCGCCCCTTTCTGATTGGCTGAGCTACCCCTTTCCCCGGGCTTACCAATAAAATTTTTTCCCAGCATTTTTCTGTTTTAAACCCACCCCCCGGGTTTCGATGGCAAATTCCCCCATATTTTTAAAGGTTCACTGTCGCTCCTATCTGATTGGCCGGTTTATCCGACCAATCAAATAGTTTTAAATTTTGAATTACTGTTTTTCCCCCGGCAATTTCCAATATCAAATTCTTAATTAGGGATTTTGGAAAGTGTTTTTTTTTTATGTTTTTTTTTTTTGAGGTTTCGCTTTTTTCCCTGAAATTTTTTCCGCCTTATAAAGGCGATTTTTGTTCATACCCCACCGAAGGGAATGTTTTCCTCGCTGTTCCAGCCTTTCGCTCGGAACTGTTTTTCGGCGCGCCCGCACTGCCCTAATCCCGCACTGCGCCCCTGTCCCCGCACGTGCCCCCCAAACACTGGGGGCGGGAACTTTTCCCCCCCATGTTGAGTGCCTCGGCGGGCAAAACTTAGGCGCAGCGCCACATCGGGCCCCCCGTCCCCGCAACGCCAAACACAGGGCCAGGGCCGGGGACTTTTCCCCGCATGTTTGGGCACTACCTCCGGGGCCGAATCATGGCGCAGCCTGACTGCCCCGGACCCCTCGCCTAAAAAATTGGCGGGCGCGGGGGATTTACAAGTATGTATGGGGTGCCCGGGGCCCCCTAAATCGGTGGAGATTCCCCGGGGAAACTGGCGGAAAGGTGGCCCCGACCGCGGGTTCCTACTGCGCACCCTTTTTTCTTAGAATTTTTGCATTGTCAATGGTTTTGGGGTCATGGTCTGTGGTACAGCTATAATCATGTTCCCTTTGGGAAAAGAAAAATGGGTTCTAAGTGGGTTTTCCCCCAAAATTTTTAAAGGGTAGAAGTCATTTTTTATAATTTTTTGGATCATGGCTTTGAAAAGCAGCAATATACGGTCCTATTTAAAAAATGTGGTTTTTTACAACATTTTTTCTTCAAATGAAACCTTTGGGTTCAGGGGCATGTTTTAATTTTGGGGCATTTTCGTGAAATGCATATTACAGGTCCCCATTCTAAAAAATGTGGTTTTAAAGACATTTTTTTTCACAATTGTCAAGAGTGGCTCAAAGGTCATGTTTTTAATTTTTGGGGGCATGTTGCTGTGAAATGCAGCTATGCTACAGGTCCTATTTAAAAAAATGTGGCTTCTAACAGACATTTGTTCTTCACAATTGTAAGAGTGGCTAAGGATGATGTGCTGTCAAAAACAGGAATGGGTTTGGACAGTTAAATGGACACATATTGCCAAAATGACTTGGTTTGCAAGATCTTTAACATAGCTAGCCATTCCCTGTAGTGAGACAACCCATTTAATACAATTAAAAAAAAGAGAAACAAAGACGTGGTGGGATTCCATCATAAAAATGGTTGTTGAAAGACTCCTTTTCCGTCACTTTTTAACTGTGGCTCAAGACAGGTTTAAGGGTAATGCTGCGGTTCCAGGACCCAAGGGATAGTGAATGTCTGTGACTTTTTTTCTGTGACTTTGTTGCCTAATTTTGTTGCCTAAGATGTAGCACGTATCCATTTTACTGTTGTGGATGTTAATTCCAGTTTCTCCAGCCCTGTTTGGGTGTAAGAATGAAGGTGTTGTTCCTCGCCCATATACTTTAATGGTCATCTGCGATAATCTATTATTGACTATCGGATATCAGCATGATAATTGACGATATCTACTATCGAACCTTCAAGAAGTCACCCCATCTTGGATTCAACCCCTCTCATGGAACTCACCTGGAGATGTATTGTGCATTCTGGGCCCACAAGTGTTTCACACTTTTTTTTAGCATTGGGCTGTAAATTTGTTTTTTGAGCTTCATTTTTACAGCATTTGCCATGCGGTATAAATGACATGATACATAGATTTTAGAGGGTGCCCTGTCGCATTTACAAAGCCCCCAAAGTACCAAACACAACCAACACTTGGCAGAGGCACCTTGGCAGGATCCATGGCAAGATCTTACTGTACCACCTGTACCTGCGAAAAGACGCCTTGCCACAGACCGGCTGGTTTGCTGCAACCTTTGCCAACTCCCTATACTCCGTGGTCTCACGTGGCGATGGACTTCATCATCGACCTTGTTACACTTTGTTCCAATGCCAGGCTTGTTCTCTGTTCCATATCCCACCACCCATTTTTTTGAGCACATCTTTCGTTTGCACGGGCTCCTACAGCATATTGACTTTGACTGAGGGGTTCAATTTGTCTCGAGATTCTGGCGCACAATATGCTCCCGACTACAGGTGAAGTTGGATTTTTCAAACAGTCAGGTGGAATGAGCCAATCAGGTCCTAGGCAGTTACTTGCGCAACTTCGTCCAGCCTGCTGCCATAGGCGGGAGTTTTCATACAACTCCTTGGACTCGGAGTCTAACAGTGCTTCCCCTTTCTCTGTTGTCAATGGACAGCATCCCCACCCGCCACTCCCTCTGTCCTCATCTTCCGAGGTTCCTGTGGTGGATGCCCTGGTTCGGGAAATGACGTACATTTGGGATCAGACGCACCAGTCCCTGCAATGAGCAATGGTCTGGATGAAGGCTCAAGTAGAAAAGAAAAGGAGACCTTCCCTGACCTTTGCTCCTGCAGACAAGGTGTGGCTGTTTGCCAAGTACATCCCCCGGTAAGATCCCAGCTACAAAAAAGGTTGCACTTCCGGGGCCCTTTTGGGGTACTGGGTCTTATGAACCCGTGGGGCCATAAAGCTCCAGCTTCCACCACTTTGCATCAGGAACCTTTTTTTGTTTCCAATGAAACTCTAGTACTAAACCCTTCTTCAAAAGTCCCCCCCCTTCTCCTGAAGCTGATTTTACCAACGTTTTTGCAGTGAAGGAGATCCTGGCTATGAGCAGAGGGAGGTGACATTTTCTTATGGACTGGGTTCAGGTCAGAAGAAAGGTTATGGGAGTCGGCGGACAACATCTTGGATCGTGACCTGGTGCTACACTTTCTCCAGTCCAGAAAGAAGGGAAGGCCAAAGAGGGGTGGGGGTTGGATACTGTTACGAGCTGCCCCGCAGCCCACATGTCGGGCTGAGGGGCACTGTATCCGACCCGTCCTACCCTCCATTCTCCCGCTTCCCAGAATCCCCTCTGGGAGTGGCTTTTGTTCCCACACCCTAGAATGCGCGTGGCAGCTCTTTGGGAGTTATAGGGCAAGCGCTCTGGTAACTGGTTAATTGCCGGTTGCTGATCTATATATCTGGGACATGCCCACTATTTAGCTGTCGGATCTATTGCACCTTATGCCTTAGAGAAAGCGTTCCCGAGTGAGTTCTTGCCTTGCCCTGTTCCTGACTCGTTGCTAACATTTTCTGACTACGAACCGTTGCCGAATGCCCTGACCTTCTTGCCTGTCCCCGACTATGAGCTTGCTTTACAATTCGGTACCTCGCTGCACCTCGGCTGCCACCGCAAGCAAGTCACGTCGGGGGTAGCGACCTGGTAGGATTCCTGCCAAGCAAGTCCATCCAGCCTTGAGATGGGCTCTGGTGAACACCCAGACCTACTTAGATTCCACCACCAGGCACGACTTCTACCACCGCTTGCGGTGGTCCAGAGGATCCACTACTCCTGCCATTACACTAATGATAGAAGCAAACCTGGTATATTATGACAGGGGGTGTGATTTATGATGAAGAAAGCTTTTAACGTGTTGTGCCTGGCTTCTCTTGATGGAACAAATCCTACCTGTTCAAAGTGAATCAATTGCCCTAAAATGGAGCCGAGTCAAATTGCTATCAGTTTAGCGAATAGTTTAGTGTCGGTGTTTAAAAGAGATATGGGCCTATAGCTGGGACATAGCATCGGATCTTTACCTGGTTTGGGTATTACGGTGGTATGGGCTTGCAGGAAGATGTTGGGAAAGTTTGTGATTGAGAGATCGAGTTAAAGGATAGTGGGTTTGTTAATGTTTCCTTAAATGTTTTAAAGAATTTTGCTGTGTACCCATCACGGCCTGGGCTATTCCCCGCAAGTAGAGAAGTAATGGCTGTTTGTAGCTCTTCTGCAGAGAATGGTGAATCTAATTGAGACAATTTCTCTGGAGAGATTTTTGGAAGTACAGATTTCTTTAGGAATCTCTTCATGGAGTTTTGAGGATGGGTTTGTTTAGGGAGGTTATATAGACCGCGATAATAAGAGTGAAATTGTTCCCGGATTTCTGGGGAGGGGGGGTGTTGGGGGGTGTTCAGTGTGAACAATACTGTATTACCGGTTTGGGATTTAATAGAGGGGATAAATAAAGAGGCTCTTTTATCTGAGAGTGCGCACGCTAGCATTTTGCTAGGCTTATTACATATAGAATAAGAATGTGTACATATCAGTTTAACCCCTTCCTGACAGATGGTCATAATAATATGACTCTAAGTTTTATTACCTCCTCGCCTTCTGAAAGCCATAACTAGAGATGGGCGAATTGATTCTAACGAAGTGGAATTCGTTTAGAATTTCAGGAAAACCGGTTCTGAACAAAGTCAAAATTTTGGGGGGATTTAAAGGGTGAACAAAATGTGCTTTTGTTTGAAAAAATGGCTGCAAAGAAACAGGGGCCTAAGGGGGCAACCACTCGGGGAGGAAGAAGGGCATGGGCCTGCATGACATTTTGCAGAGATGAAGCCAATCAGGCCCGGGGGGGGATTCTGTACTCCCCCCGCACTAGGGTAAGTCCGGGCGCAAACCCCGGGGACTAACCGCTTCACTTTTACTGATCGGGGAAGGGTGCGGGCCCGGCTGATTGTTACTGAAGAACGATTTTTATACAGCGATTTTTTGGGGTGTTAAAAGCTTGCCAGAATGTTTTTAAATTTTTCCCTTTTTCTGTTTTTTTTTGGGTTTTGGATCTGAAACCCATTGGGGGGCCCCCTGCAGCGCATAAACATTTAAATCCACTGCTCCCAAACATTAAAATCCCCCAAGGGGATAAAAGCCGGGTTCCCTATTGTTTTCTTTGAAAAAACAGCTTTTTTAAACAAAAACACTTCTTTTTTGGTGCTCAATTCCCTTTGGTGAAATTTAAAACCCGGGGGAAATTTAAAGCTTTGTTATTCCCTGAGTGACTCCAAAAAACCCGTCATTTTAAAACCCCAAAAAATATAAAAATTTTTTCCCTGTAGCAAAAATTCAAAAGCAAGGTTAATTAAAAATTTTTTATCTCTTTTTTGTGTAGCGTAAAAAACACCCTTTGTAACACCTACAAACTACTATTTTGTGGGGGCCCACAATTTTTTGGGGTGCAATTTAAAATCCAGGGGTTAATTAAGCATTGTTTTTCAGCTGGGTGACTCCAAAAACGTCTTTTTCACCCCCCAAAATATAAAAATTTTTCCCCTGTAGCCAAATTCACAAGAAAAGGGTTAATTAAAATTTTTTATCTCTTGTTTTTGGCTTTAGAAAACACGCAATTGTAACCCTACAAATTAGAAATTTGTGGTTGCTCAATTCTTTTGCCATTTTACTTCCAGGGGTTAATTAACGTTGTTCTGCGGTGTACTCAAAAAAGAAACTTTGTTTTTTAAACCGCTACAAAAGAAATTCTGAAAGAAATAATTCATATCCGAATTTTAAATTTAAACCCTTTTTTTGTGTTTTTATATTCAGAAAAAATACCCCAGATTTTTTAAACGGCCATGCCAATAAATTTTTCCCCTGCTCATTTTTTGGACGCAATTTAAAACCCCAAGGGTTACCCAAGCTTCTTAGGGGGTTAAATTTGGAATAAAAATTACAGGGTGTGAAATTTATCAAATACCGATATCTTCATCAAACGTGTCTGTAAAATTTTAAAAACAAACATATTCAAAAACAGAAGGTGGCGGGCTCTTAAACCTGGAGGGGCAGAGGCACAAACTTTTCCGGGCCCCCGGTCGCGCCCAGAAAGGGGGCCCATCGCAGGGGGGGTCATTTGGGTTTAGGCCACAACGCCGCTGTAAATCTACGGCCTTTGTACTGCCAAAAACCCAAGGTTCTTGTTTGGGGTTGACTGGGGTTTTTTCCATTCCTCCCAGATGACATTGAAAACCCCCCAACCCAAAGATCGGGGGAAAAAGTCGGGACAAAAACCCTTAGTTGGCATGGCCCGGGGAGCAGGTCACCCCCCCCTCCCTGTCCTAAAAACCCACCTCTGTCCCTTTCCGGGTTTTCCCCCCAGCCAGAGATCTACTTTTGGGGTCTGGCTCGGGCGCCACAATATAGCGGGATAAAAAATTTTTAGGGGGGCCCTCAGCAGCTACGGGCAGCGAAAAAAAGGGGCCAATACCCCCTTTGCTTCTGCAGTAGGGGGGCCCAAAGTATAGATGTTGAGAGGGCAGGGGAGGTAATGTTTTTAGGGGTCAGCCTCTGCATACAAAGGCCCGGGTGATGAGGACCATGACGATGAAAAAACCAAATAATGATGATTAGCCGCCCACACTTGGGAGCCGGGTGAGGAAAGGGGCTTCATAAACGTCGGGGAAAAGGGGGGCGTCAGCTTCCCCCGTCGGGCAGCGGCCCCAGCCACAAGTGGGTCAGTGGCCTTTGATTCAGCGGGTTTGCAGCATGTGAGGTCGGGAAGCCAAGCGGCCAGGGGGAAAAAAAACCCCCCTTGCGGGTCCAAGAAAGTAGCACACGGGGCTCAGCAGGCACGGGGGGATTATTTCACTCATGGGGAGCGTTGGGGGAAAAATCCGATACTCGCCGGTGGGCATTTTTTGCTAAGACCCCGGGAAAGGGACCCGAAAAAAGGGTATATGTAGAATCTGTAAGCAGAAAGTAAAGCGTGGCCGGGGACAAACGTTGGCAAAAAGGCCCTGCGTCAACACAGGGCTTGTCACCCCCGGTGGCCTGGGAAAAGGTGGCTCAATGTGGTGTCCACCCCGGCCGCCGCACCCAACAGCACGCAGCAGCCCCCCAGTGGCACCCCTTTCCCTTTAAAAAACCATTTCCAAGGCCCCAACCACCTCTGCAAAAGGGAGCTTTTTCCCCTTTTTGGGACATCACCCTCCCGGCCCAATGCTCCTGCTCCTGGGCTCTCAGGGCCGTCAGCCGTCGTTCAGCGAGGCATTGCAAAAAAAACAGTATGCCCCAAAACCACCCCAAAGGGTGCAGCAGCTGCCCCTTTGTCCGCCCCCAAGCTTTTGGGGTACTTGCGTCCCTCCTTTCCCAAAAATGGTGGACTGCACCTTTCAGAAACAAGGTTTGCCGACCCAAAGTGGAGAGTTCCAAGCCGTAATTTTTTTCCCAAAAAAGGCGTACCCGCACTTCTTTAAATATTAAACAAAGGTTGGCCAGTCCTTGAGCTTATGGGTTTTTTCCCAAAGGTGAAACGGGCAGCGCACGCTGGAGCTGAAAACAACATTGGGGGCCAGTACATGCCTTTACGGCCCACTCGTGAATGTGCTTCCTGCCCAGGCACCCCAAAAAATTTGGGACGGAAGACGCCGCCCCCCCCTTTCCCCGGGAGGGAGGGTCCATGCCCTGTATGGCGCCGTGTTCAATCGGGTTGTAAAAAAGGTTCCTGAAGTCTTCCCCCGGGACTTCGGGAAACATTCGGAAAATGGAAAAGGAAACTGTGCATGCACTTTATCCTTTCACAAAGCCAGGAAAAAACCCTTTCCTCGATTTTTGCGCGGCAAAAAACGGCCCCCCCAAAAACACCCCTTGTTTGCATGTTTCCACCCTTTGGGAATTTCCCAGCCTGCACATGTTGGACCGACTTTTATGAAAGGGAAAGGCCATTAACAAATTTTTTTGATGATCCAGGCGGGACGGATACCCCTTTTAAACTTTGTTGTCACCAGGGCAGCCATCCGACCCCTTCCGTTTGTTGAGGCCTTTTTCGGGGAGGCACTTTTTTTGCCCCAGCGCCGGGGACTACGGGATAAATAACGAATTCCCCTTTTGCTTATGCCCTGGAACAATGCTAAAAAAATCTGTTGGGCGGGGGATTTGGAGATGGGGCGACTACATCTCGGGGCCACAGAGTCCAGTGGGGATGAAATGGGAGGGGGAGGGGGAGGGGGAAAAGGACATTGGAGCAAAAGCATTGTCGGTGAAATGAGGGGATTTTTACCCGGGTGACAAAAGGGGAGGAGCAGGAGAAACTGGGGGCTAGAGGGAGATGATTAAGACAGGCAGATCCCCCAAAGCACCGTGGCAGTTTTACAGGGGAGATGGGGGGGGGGGGGGGGGGGGGGGGGGGGGGGGGGGGGGGGGGGGGGGGTGGGGGGGGGGGGGGGGGGGGGGGGCAGGGAGCCCCCTCGGATCACTTGTCCCGATTGCCCGCAGCATCGGATTTGCCTGGTTAGTGACACCCCGAAAATCAAAATCCGGAAAGGGGTTTGTTTTTCTGGCTCCCCCCCCCTATTGGACCCCCCTCCCGGGCCCAAAAAATGGGACCCTTTTTTTCCCAGCTTTTGGGAAAAAGGGGGGAAAAAACTCAAATACTATGGGGAAATCCTCACGTAAAAATTTCCCGCTGTCATGTGGGGCATCGCCCCTCCTCGGACGGGGTCTGCCCGGGGGGGTTCTTCATGCTCCCCCGAAACTACTGCCGCGGCTGCCGTGGGAAGGTGGGGGGGTCAAGCAGAAACCCAGCTCCATAAAGCAAAAACCAAAGTCGGGAGTAACTGATGAGCATTTTCCCCTTCACCCGCCTAGTGAGGGGGGGCAGTCCCCCAGAAAGCAGCAGGTCCGGAGCGGGGCCCCTAAACCAACAGGGGGGTGGCCTATTTGGGAAAAGACTCTGCCCCCCCCAAAAGTTAGAAGACCCGCGGGAAATTTACTGGCACCCAAACTGGAGGGTGGGTCGCAACTTCCGAGTTTGCGGGTGGAGAAGCTGCCGGGGCCCGGCCAGTAGTGTGGCATCAAGCGGGTGGTTTTAGTGCGGCGGGGGGCCCTCGTTACCCCAAGGGAACCCGCTTGCCCCCGGAAATGTGGAAAAACTGACCTTTGTCAAGATGAATTTAGGGGTGGATCAGCCCGGTTTTTCCCCCAACATCAATGGGCCTTTGCGGGGCAGGGGGTACATCAGCCCTGACGCCCAAACCAAAATGTAAAAAAAGATCGGGGTTTAAACTACCTTCAGCCCCTATTCTATGCCCCCCGCCTATGCCACACATCGCTGGGCATTTTCCCCCTCTGCCCCAACCCTCTTTTCCAGGGACTGGTATTGCCCCCCACCTCCCCACCTGTCATTTTGCCACTGTCTACCTCATGCTGCTGCTGTGGGTGCTGTGTGAAAACCCCCCCACGTTCCCTTGTGCCACTCTCCCGACCTTATGTTTTTTTGCTCCTGCTGCCGTAAACCTTCCCCTCTTTGTCCCTTGTGCCACTCTTTGCCCCACTCCAGTTTTTTCCCCCTCCAGAATGTGATTGTGCCCCCTTTCTGGGCCCCAAAGCTGCGGGTGTGGTCTGCCCTGACCAAAACACTGTGTCATTTTGCCACTCTGTGGCCTAAATTTCCCGTTTTTGTCACCTCCAGAATGCATTGTTCCACTGGGATGACCTCATGCTGCTGCCGCCGTTTACCCCCTCTCTTTTCTTTTGCCCCTCGTGGCCTATTTTCTGTTTTTCCCCCCTCCAAATGTCATTTGCCCCCTTTCGAAACCCCATGTGCTGTTGCCCCTAAACCCACACAAATTGTTTATTTGTTTTTTTTTTCCCCCCCCCCCCCCCCCCCCCCCCCCCCCCCCCGGGGCTGACCCCATGCTGCTGCCCGTGGGTGTGCCTGACCTCCAACCAAATTGTCAAATTTTTCCCACTCGTGGCCCACTCCTGTTTTTTTCCACCCCCCAGAATGTCAATTTTGCCACGGGCCCGACTCATGCTGCTGCGTGGCTCTCCCTAGCCTCCAAACTGTTTCTTTTGCCCCTGTTTTGACCTCAGCTGTGCTGGGGGCTGCTGCCGTAAACCCCCACACACTGTCATTTTTGCCACTGTTTTGACCTCTGCTGCTGCTGTGGCTGCTGCCGGACCCACACACTGTTTCAAATTTTGGCCCCCGTCTGACCCCATTCGCTGCTGGGCTGCTGCCGTGACCCCCCACCCCGGGGCATTGTCCCCCTCTGTTTTCCTACTCCGTTTTTTTTTCCACCTCCAACTGTTATTGTGCCCCTACCTGACCTCCCTGCTGCTGCTGTGGTGCTGCCCCCTGACCCACACACGGGGTCTTTGGCCCCCTGTCGACCTCATGCTGCTGCGCCGTGACCTCCCCCCCCCCCACTGTGTCATTGTGCCACTCTGTGGGCCCAAATTCCCCGTTTTTTTCCACCTCAAAATGTTTATTGTGCCACGGGCTGACCTCATGGGGTGCTTGGGGGGCCGCCATGCCTCCAACTTTTGTCACTCATGTTGCCACCTGACCTCTCCCTTGTTTTTTTCCCAGCTTTCTCTGGCATGACTTTAACCCGGGAACATTCCCGCTTTAGTTTTTTTTTGGGCAGTTTTGGGCCCCCTTTAAATTCCCAGGGGAAATTTTTAGTGAAACATTCTAAGAGCGGCGGGGTCATTTTTTGTTTTATACTAAAAAATCAACAAATTTTATGGGGGCCAAACCAAGCCCTCTGCCCTATCTAAGCATGGCACAAAAATTTTTACAGCACCCGCAGGCTCTGTGCAAAAACCCGGAAATAGCTGTTTTTTAAAAGTTTATTCGTCCCGAAGTAAAATTGGAACGAAGTTTTTTTTGCCGGAAAAATTTGGCAAATGGGAAAGAAACCAAATTTTTTTTTGGGGAAAATTTACCCATCTCTACCATAACGTTTTTTTTTTTTCTACCTACATAGACGAAAGAGGGTATTAATTTTTTAAGACAAAATTACGTTTTAATGGTTTTTTTTTATTACCAAGGAAAATAAATGGGAAACGCAAAAAAAAATTTTAAGGGGGCCAAAAAGTGAAAAAAAAACGTACTTGCACCAGTTTGCCGATGTTTTGTTTTTCGGTTTAAATCTTTGGTAAAAATGAGTCTTTTTCTTGTATTTTTAACGGTTGATTCGAATCGTTTTAATACCAAACATGGGACATTTTTTTTTTTATGTTTTTGGGACCTTTAAAAAAATTTTTAAACATCATTTATTTTTAAAAATTTTGGGCACGCGCCATTTTCTGCGACCAATCTTTTTGTACTAAAACCCAGGATATGGTGAGGGGGATTTTTGCGGGGGAAGTGTACTTTTTACTGCTAGCCGTTTGTAATACATGTGACTTTTGTTATTAAATAAATTCCAATTTTTATGGGATGTGAAATGAAAAAAAAAAAAAATTTAGGCGTTTGAAATTTTTTTTCTTAACGGTGTTCGACGTACGGGATAAATGAAGTTAGATTTTAATAGATTAGACTTTTTGGGACGCAGCGATACCAAATATGTGTAACTTTTTAATTATTTTTTTGTTTTATTTGTCAAATGGCGAAAGGGAGGTGATTTGAACTTTTAATATTTTTTTTATTTTTTTACACTTTAAAGCATTTTTTTTTACTTTAAAGAGGATGTATCGCTTCTTCAGTTCATGTGTTTCAAGGTATTTTCAATTTCTCAGCTCTACAAATCCAGGGGCGTTTCTTCCCCTCCCAGCTGGGTGTTTCTTAACTGAAGGGATGACATCATCCCCCCCTTCACTGTTCGTGCTCACTCCAAAGCCCTGTTCTCCGCCCCCCCCTACTCTCTGTCTGAGTCCACATCTCACTGTTCCTCTCCCTATGCAGTCTTATTTTGTAAGAGCTGTTTAAATATCACATACCTGAATTCAATCTAGACCAGCGGTTCTCAACCTGTGGGTCGCGACCCCAGCGCGGGTCGAATGACCAAAACACAGAGGTCGCCCCTAGCCCGGGCAGGGCGGCCGGCCGGAGAGCTGAGAGTGGCGTCGCACTGGCTTAATAGCTGCAGGGAGGGGCGCTGTGGCCGCCGTGCGCCCCTCCCTGCAGCTGCTTGCATTGTTCGGCGCCCACAGCGTTTGAATTACTGAGGGGAGAGCGTTACTGTCAGCATTGGTGGCTCAGTGAGCCGCTCCTACGAGCGGCGCTGCGGCGACTACGGACTTACGTCCCCCCGGTCCTTGTGGGTGGTGCGTGCAGGACGGTGAAAGCGTGCTGCATCACGCGCCCACATCACGTATCAAGGAACAGCCCTGCCGTACTCAGTGCAGAGAGAACGCTGATACTGTACGGCAGGACTGTTCCTGAATGCAAGGTAATTTAGTGTTAAACACCTACACACATCCATTGCATCATGTAATGTCTGTATGTGGTACAAGTAACAGGTTAAAAACCTATTACTTGTACCACACAGCCATTACATGATATGCACATTACATTTACCCCCCCTCCTTACAGGGGGGGCTGTGAGTGCCACATATGTAACCCCTCGTGTGCCAATCACAGCCCCCCCCTCCTCCCTGTGTAAGGTTACATCTATGTAACGGCTCTGAGTGGTACATTTATATGTATGTGACATGTAGAGGTACCGCTCAGAGGCGTCACATATATGTAACCCCCTATGTACCACTCACAGGCCCCCCTGTATAAGGTTACATCTACGTAATGGCTCTGAGTGGTACCTTTATATCTATGTGACATGTAGAGGTACCGCTCAGAGGCGTCACACATATGTAACCCCTCATGTACCACTCACAGTCCCCTGTATAAGGTTACATCTATGTAACGGCTCTGAGTGGTACCTTTATATGCATGTGACATGTAGAGGTACCACTCAGAGGCATCACACATATGTAACCCCCCCATGTAATACCCCTCACATCCCTATAAGGCTACTCTATGTACGGCCTGAGTGGGACTTTATATATGTGACATGTAGAGGCACGCTCAAAGCGTAATATAAGTAACCCCATGAACTCACAGTCCCCTGTATAAGTTACATCTATGTAACGCTCTGAGTGGGACCTTTATATTTTGTGACAGTAGAGGTACCGCTCAGAGGCGTCACACATATGTAACCCCTCATGTAGCAAAATTACAGTTTTGAAGTAGCCATCAAAATATTTTTTTGGTTTGGGGTCACCGCAACATGAGGAACTATATTGCGGGGTCACGGCATTAGAAAGGTTGAGAACCACTGATCTAGACAATCTTCTATGAACTCAATCTTCTATGATCTCTTCTCCTCTCACAGCTGGAGGTTTGTTACAGCTGACTCCAGTCTTGTATGAAGGGCGGGCCCCCCCCCCCCCCCAACCCAACACTGTAACCGCCGGGTGTTAGCTGCAATTAGCCACTAACACCCAGTAGCTGTGTAGCGGGATCGTGCTGCGATCCCTCTGCAAAGCCCCTTACCGGCATCAGGACGTACTCATACGTCCAATGTTGGTAAGGGGTTAAAGCATGCATATTTTTTGTCAAGAAGTTGTTTCATTTTGTGTCTGACTTGTGTGAGTTCAGGTAGGTAATTTTCTGCGAGTGATGATTTATGGGCTGTCTCCAAGGAGCACAACCTAAGTAATAACAGCTGCAACATAGCTGCTGCCTCCTTTCTGAGCCTTTACCTGGGTTTGATTAGCACTCTGCAAATCACACATTTCAGAGCTTCACATTTAATTTGGGAAGTGAAGGGATCTGTATTTTGTGTTTGTGTGAAGTTATCAATTGTTTGAGTCATTTCGTTGAGGCACAAGACATCGTTAAGCAGCGTTTTATTCAACTTCCATGCAAATTGTATGTTATTATTCATGGAGAGTAATAACTCACAATGTACAGGGGCTTGGTCCGATAATAGAATGTGGCCTATAGATTTTTTTTGTATAGTTGGTAGAAGAACATGCTGTACAAAAACATAATCTGTTCGGCTGTAGTATTGGTGCGGGTAGGAATAAAAGGTATAATCACGGATGGTCAAGTGTGTGATTCTCTAAGTGTGAATTAACTGCATATTATATAATTTTTTTTCATTTTGTTTAGTTTGTTCCATGATGTAGTGGGCTGCCACTGGTGGCATATACAGTTGAAACCAGAAGTTTACATACACTATATAAAAAGACACACATGCATGTTTTTCTCACTATCTGACATGAAATCAGAATAAACCTTACCCATTTTAGGTCAATTAGGATTACCAAAATTATTTCTATTTGCCAAAAGCCAGAATAATAAGAGAAAGATCATTTTCAGGCATTTTTATTACTTTCTGCAAAGTCAAAAGTTTACACAAGGATTACTATGCATTTAAACAATTTGGGATAGCCGATATGATGATGTCATGTCTTTAGAAGCTTGTGCTTTATTGGCAACATCTGAGTTAATTAGAGATACACCTGTGGATGTATTTTTGTACAGCACACCAGAAACACACTGCTTCTGTGTGTAACATCATGGGAAAGCTTAAAGAAATGAGCCAAGAGCCAAGTCTTGTTCATCCTTGCGTACGATTTCCAGATACCTAAAGGGGCTTCGTTCATCTGTGAAAACAATTATACACAAGTACAAAAAAGATGGGAATATCCAGCCATCATACCGTTCAGGAAGTAGATGGGTTCTGTGTCACAGAGATGAACGTGCTTTGGTGCAAAATGTGCAAATCAACCCAAGAACAAAAACAAAAGATCTTGTGAAGATGCTGGCGGAAGCTGATAAGATTTTGTCACTATCCACAGTGAAACGAGTAGAGATGAGTGATACTATCGACAAAAGTTGAAATCGGCACGATTTTTACATTTACCGGAATATTCCGATGATGCGATAGTTTCCGTGAAAATCTTAAAGATTATCATTATCACGTTTACTATTGCGCCTTTTTAGATGTTTCCTGTAATTTTGGTGGCCAGCCAAACAGCTCAGAGCATCGAGGGGATTTAGGAGTGTATACGACGTCAGCTGTGGGCGGTGCATGGATCTCATTGGTTGCAAAAATCACATGACCTTGTTTTATGTATACGACTGCATTTCCTGATCTCATTCCTACACTATCTCACTACAGAGCAACACGACTCGCTGCCTGTCCCAGTAGCTGTTGTCACAGCTCAGAGAGACAGTATTTTTTTTTTATACAGAAAACCATCCTTGTAGCTGTGAAGCTTAGAATATAGCTACATTAGATAATTTTAGTTCTTATTTAGTTAGAGGGAGACTTGTAAAGACATCTAGTGCTGTGTGCAGCTGCGGGGAAGGGGGATGTTGGAAAGGAGGGGGATGATGTGCAGCCCAGCCTGTACTGTTCTGAAATCGCATTGAAATAGCAATGTTTTTTACCACTTTTTGGCCAGCAGACCTCCCAACTGAGGTGAAATTGTCCCTTTTGTTTTTGCAGTTCTATTGGTGTCTGTGCGTCCCAGTTTGTCGCAAATAACCCCCTTGTACGCAAATTGGGTTACAGATATTTTATTGTAACTGGTGCCTGATGTCGGCATTGTAAAACTGCCATATCTCATCCGTAGAACTTTTAAATAGTTCTATTGCAGTCCGTGCGTCTCAGTTTGGTGCAAATAGCGCACTTCTATGCAAATTTGGTTACAGATATTTTATAGTAACTGCTGCCTGTTGTCAGTGGTGTGAAAACCGGCATATCTCATCCATAAAATTTTTAAATAGTTCTATTGCACTCAGTGCGTCTCAGTTTGTCGCAAATAGCCGCCTTGTACGCAAATTTGGTTACAAATATTTTATTTTTACTGGTGTCTGTTGTCAGCATTTTAAAACCACCATATCTCATCTGTATAACTGTTCAATAGATGTATATTGCACTACGTGCGTCTCAGTTTTGCGCAAATAGCGCACTTGTACGATAGTTTGATGAAAACAATCAATTGCTAGTCCTACTGGGCAGTTGTAAATCTCAGGGACTGAAGGAAGAACACTGTTGATTTGGTGTTACGGTTCTTCCACCAGACCGCATTTCACAGATATTTGATAGAAACAATTCTGTTTCTAATCCTAGTTGGCCATTGGAAATTAGAGGGATTTAAGAATACCTGTGATTTGCCGTATTTGCAGTACAGTTTCTCAATAAGGGACTGTGAAAAACTCTTCTATACCTTTTAAATGTTTATCTTTCTGAACATGGAGCGAACTACAGGTGGTAAGCGAGCAAAAAGTGGTGTAGGACATGGAGCTAGAGGTACGAGAAAAGGTGCTCTTTCCAGTGCTGCGGACAACACGCAAGCCAGCACTTCGTCAGTCACAGGACCGTCAGGCCTGTCATCGCTGGGTCGGTTCCCTGTGAATCTTAGTAATGAAGAGTGTCGCCAATCTGTTCATCAGTTGTTAACGCAACCTGCATCCTTTGGTTTTACCTCCTCGTCCTCCCAGTCACAGCCACGAATGTCGTCATCATCATTGTCAGCATCCATTCAACCTGAAGCGAAGGCAGGCCAAATGTCAACTCGTGTACCCACCACTGTGGATAATTTTCTGAAGACCTCTTTGATGACACAATACGGTGGGGCTCAGAAGGCATTTCAAAAGATCAAGAGGTCAGAGAGGATGATTTGGTCTGCTCTGACGCCCAATCGCTGATGCCATCAAAAGAGGAGAAGAAAGCTGGTCAGTCAGCACAAATCCCGAGCTGTCGGCAACGCCTTGCAGTGCCTGTGGCTTGTAGCCCGCAGCTCCAGGATGTAGAATGTCAGGACGAGGAAGTCACCTGTGATGATGATGATGATGATTACATTGCAGATCAAACGTGGTATGAGAATTTGCTTGCGAGCGTTTCATCAGTGGACGAGGAGGAAGACAATGGGGTAGTGTCAGTACGGGTCCGGCCCCTCACAAAGGGAGATGGCTGCAGCTCAACTCCAATTATATTATTCCGCAAGCCATGATCAGTGGTGGCAACAGAAACACCGCTCCTCGCTTATCATCGTCGAAAAGGTCCAGGACCTCTGAAACCTGAGCCTATTTCAATCAAGCATCAGAATCGCCCAGCAAAGTCATATGCCACATTTGCCATAAACGCATCAGTAGAGGGAAGAATCTTATGACAGCAACATGCCAGCAGTAGAATGACAAGTAGCCGTAGCAGCAGCAGAAGCAAGATTGGAAAAATAGTTTTTTAAAATAGTCAATTTCTTATTGCAAATTTTTATTTTGAGGGTCCATTTTTCGTTGGTTTTGGGGTCAGGCTACTTTAAAATGGATACCAGGGGTGGCTTTGGGCAGTATTCCTGAAAGGGCAAGAATCAAAAAGGTGCCCTTAATGTCAAAATAGAAAGAGTAAGGGGGGGCCCCCCCTTTTTTTAGCTGCATTGGGCATGAAAAAGTTAAAAATGTTTTACGGCACCCCTGGCTCCGTCGCACCCCGCTGTAATAAGGCCCTCCAGATGCTCCGCGTTCCCCATTGGGAGTTCTTGCGCCCCAAATGTAGGGTTGTTTTCCCCCCGGGTGCAAATAGTGATTGGGCTCCTGCCATTCCCATGGCCTTTTTCAATACCGGTGCTTGTTTTTGGAAAGGGGGGCGCCTTTGCGCTGCTCCCCCTGTCCCTTTTGGGGGTCGTTTGTCCTCTATTTTCGGTTAAACCATGAACATAATAAATTTTTTAACCCCAATGATTTTTTTTTGTGTGATTTATAGCTTAATTTTTTTGCCTAAGAGTAGCACTATCCATTTGACTGTTGTGTATGTTAATTCCAGCTCCTCCTCACCTGTTTGGGTGTAAGAATGAAGCTGGTATTCTTCTCCCATAGACTTTAATGATAATCGACATGATCATTGCTGATATCGACTATCGACCCGATAACGATTGTTGATACAATTACTCATCACTAGAAATGAGTACTGTATCAGCATGGGCTGAAAAGCCACTCTGCCAAAAAGAACCCAATTAAAAACCAAAAAAAATATAAAGCCAGATTAATGTTTGCAAATGCACCAGGAACAAAGCCTTTTTTTGGAGACTTTCCCTGGGGTGTGAAAAAAAAAATTGAACTTTTTGGCCACAAATTTTGACCAGACGTTTGGAGGAAAAAAAGGAGAAGCTTGGAAGCCGCATTCTAACTGTGAAATACGGGTGTGGCAGCATCATGTTGTGGGGTTATTTTGCTGCAGGAGGGACTGGTAAGCTTCACAAAATAGATGGTCTCATGAGGAAAAAAAGATTATGGGCGTCACATATGAACCGGGCTGCGCCAGATATTTGGTGTCTTTTCAGCCTGATACCCCGGTGCCCCGTTCCTTTTAAATGCCTCCTGTAGCCAGAAAAGGGGATTTAAAAGCGCAACGACACTTTGTAAGCACCTGATTTTAGGGGCTTTCCCCCTATGTGGAAGTTAAAGCTTGGTGGAAATGGGCTTCCCAAAAGGGCAATGACCTAACATATGCCTTATGTTTAAAATTGGGTTTTCGGGTCCAAGTAAATGTTTTGGGCTGGCATCACAAAGCCCGATTTCAATAATTTTGAAAAAATGGTAAAGGTTTAATCTGTTTTTATGTCAGATAGTGAGAAAAAAATGAAGTGTTTTTTTACATGTGTATGTAAACTTATGGTTTTAAGTTTTTGAATAGTATAGGCGTTCCCCAAATTTTCCCCGGGGGCAAAACAACCCCTTATTTTAACCGTTTTATATCAAGATTTAATTTGGAAAATTTTTATGAAAAAAATTCCCCCCCCCCTTCCTTTCCGCAAATTTCCTTAGGCCCAAGGGATAATATTTTTTTTTTGAAAGATTAGATGCCCCAATGATGGGCCCCGATTAAAAAGAAATTTCTCCCCATTTGTAGGAAAATTTGGTCTTTTTTTGGGGGTGTTGAATCCCAAAAACTTAAGGAACACGGGGGGGAAAATGTATAAATTTTGGGCTTTTAAAACCCGCCAAATTTTATGCGAAATAATAAAGGCAGAATGCGCCTATTTATGAACCCCTCTACGGGGGTAATAAATGAGGCGCATTCTACGCTAGTACGACATGAAATGGCGTCGGGACTTTAAACAGTATGAACGGGGCTGCGCCTGATTCATCTAAAAGACCCCAAATATCGGGCCAGCCTCATTCATACCTGCCGCTATGTGTAGATTAGTCATTATATAAAGGGAAAAAAACGTGTTAAATAAATTGTTGTCACCCACAGGAGCCCCCACAGAACACTCAGACAGAAGCGCTCATTATAATTTTAACTTTTTAAAACTTTAACCAAAAAAAAGCCTAAATCAAATGGGGGGGGGGGATAAAAAAGTACAAGTGGCGTGCCCCAAGCGTCAAGGCTAGCAGATGTTTCTCGACCTGGACCTATGGGGGGCAAATGTCTACCAAAAAGAAAAAAGGGATTTCCTGAACTTCAGTATACAGAGTAAGTTCCGTACACCAAATGTCGATTGAAGGTGGGTGGATGACTTTATAGTCTGCCGAGCCAGTTCAATAATGTTAGCATTTCATATTTTTCATAGTTTGAAGGCCGAAAAAAACAGACGTCCATCAGTTCCCCTGTTGTCTAATGTTGATCCAGAGGAAGGAAAAAACCCCAAGAGGTAAAGCCTTTTGCCCATTTTGGGGAAAAAATTCCCTTCCCCCTCCAATCTGGCAATCGGAAAAATCCCTGGATCAATGCCCCTCTCCAAAAACCTAGAACTAAATAAACTCCAGAAATCACCCAAAAACCCTTTTTGAACTCTGTGTGAATTCCCCATGACAAGTTCCTCTGGCAGAGGTTCCACAGTCTACTGCTTTTACAGTAAAGAACCCCCTTTCTAGTTTATGTAGAAACTTTTTTCCCTCAAGACGTAGAGGATGCCCCCATTTTAAAGGTACCCCCTGGGTATAAAAAATTTTGGGAAAAGGATCTCATTTTGACCTTTTGATGATTTAAACATATTTATTTTTCCCCCCCGGGAAGCCGTCTTTTCTCTAAACTAAATAACCCAAATCTTGCAATCTTTCTGGTACTGTGTCCACCCACCCTTTTTATTTTTTTGTTGCCCCCCTTTTTGTCCCCTGTTCAAGCTCTCTTCTTTCCTCACTGTCCCCCAAAACGTACCCCAATTTTCCTGTGTGGCAAACCCAGTGACTTGATAATGGGAAAATAATGTTCCATATGTGCCTCTTCCCCCTTTAACACCCCCATAAACCTATTTGCCTTGGCCTCTGTTACCGGGCTCTACAATTAATTTTACGCCACCAGGATCCCAAGTCTTCTCCATGTCACTTTACCCAGCCTTTTTCCTTTTAAATGTATATGTAATGGGTTTTTTCCTCCCCATGTGCTAACCTTCATTTACTTTTTTTTTTAAAACCCTTTCCCTCTCCTTTCCCTCCCCACCCTCCAACTTATCCAATCCCTTTGTAATAAAAAATTTATCCTCTATTGTTTTGATTATTACAGAGCTTTGTATCGTCTGCAAAAATCGATATTTTAAATGTGCAATCCCTGTGGAAGATCTTAATGAAAATGTTTAAGAGGAAGGGCCCCCAATTGCCCTTGTGGTACCCCATAGTAACAGAATCCAGTCAAGTATGCCCTTAATTACTCCCTTTTTTTTCTATCAGTGAGCCCGTTGCTTACCCACTTCACACGTTTTCCCCCATCCAAGCATTTTCATTTTACTTACCAACCTTTTTTGGCACCGATCAAATGCTTTTGAAAAAACTAGAATATGACATCCTGCCCCACCCCACCATCTAGACTGACTTCCTCATAGAAGCTGATGAGATTTTGTCTGACAGGGCCGACCCTTTATAAACCCCCGTGGAACGGGGTTAAACATTTATTTTTAGTGAGATACTCCAGGATAGCACTCTGAGAAAAACCCTTTAAAACATTTTTACCACAACAGAGGGCAAAAATTACCGGGCCTTTTGTTTCCTGGATACTTTTGACCCCCTTTTTTTAAAATTGGGACCACATTTGCTAGCACCAATCCTTTGGGACATACCCCGTTATTAGACAGTCCCTAAAATTTTTAAGAATAGGGGGCCCATCATGACTCACTTTAAATCCTTAGGGCCTGGGTGTATGCCCTCTGGGCCTGGGGGTTTGTCTATTTTTTAAACTTTTTAAGATGGGCTGCACTTTTTCTGGGTAAGACAAAGAAACTTTTTTAAATTGGATTTACCCCCACCCTCGTTCAACGGAAAACTCATCCTCCTCGGGAAAAAAATTTGGGGAAAAAAGTGTTTAAAAAGTTTTGTTTTTTCTTATCGCCCTCTTTCTGTCTCTCCCCCAGTATTTATCAAAGGGGAAAAATTTTTCTGTTTTAACTTTTTACTATTTTTATGTTAAAAAATATTTTGGGGTTTTTTTTACTTTCTTGGCGTCGTCTTCTGTTCCAGCTTTGCTTCCCTTTTTCTTTTTTTTACCAAAATTTTTTTTTTTCCCTATACTTCTTAGTGCCCTTTACTACCCTCCTTTTTTTTAGTAGGTGAAAGCTTTTTTTTGTTTTTTTTTGCCTCTTTTACAACCCTTTGACCCCCATTTTTTTTTCCCTTTTTTTAATTTTTTTATACCAAAAGGTATTACCCCTCACAGTGGTCCCAGGATGTTTTTTTAAAAATATTTATTTTAGTATTTGAGCGATTACGTGGCTATCGACATCGGGCGATGTCCCCCCCATCGAAAGGTTTTTTTTGATAGTCGTCATCTCCAGACCATTTTAAGTCTAGGGAGAGCAACAACACCTTTTCTTACACCCAAACAGGGCTGGAAGCTGGAATTAACAGCCACAACAGTCAAAAAGGATACCTGCTACATTTTAGGGACAACACTAGGCATAAAAGCCACAGAAAAAAGTCACCAACCATTCACTATCCCTGTCTTGTACCAAGCATGACCCTTAAAAAAAACACACCCACAAATTAAAAAGTGCCAGAAACAGTATTATTTTAACCATTATTTTACTTGAACTGGACATTAAATATCCCTGTCCTGGAACGCAGCATGACCCTAAAAACCTGCAGACCCCACAATTTAAAAGTGCCGGGAAAAAATAGTCCCCTTTGAAACCACCATTTTAGTTTTAACTGGGCATGACAAACCCTGTCCTGGGCCGCAACAGACCCCAAACCCTTCTGCCCACAGATTAAAAAGTGCCCGGGAAAAAGGAGTCTTTCAAACCACCCTTTTTTTTGAACTGGGAATTGATAGAAAATGTCCTGGGCCGCAGTTACATTAAACCTGTCTGACCCCAGATTAAAAAAATGCCGGAAAAAGGGTCTTTCAACCACCATTTTTTAAGTTG